>JAXLNO010001087.1:0-87756 GCA_038087875.1 Malacoraja senta | reverse complement strand
GAAAGATTTAGAAGTATATGGGCCAATTGAGGCTATTAGCACTAGATCAGATGGGGCATCTTGGTCATCATGTATGAGTTGGGCTGAAGGGCCTGTTTTCGTGCTGTAGGACTCTATAACTCCATAACTCGATCATGTGTTTCAATAGTGTTAGAGGAGGTTTAAATATGCGGTAAAAGGTAAGTGTTAAATCTAGATGTCAGTAATAAATGCTGGTCTGGCAAGCAACATTCTTCCCTCGAGAAAGTATTTTCTTTTAAAATAGATTCGATAACTTCAGATTGTATTTAAAGAAAAAAATATATCGATATGTATCCTAAAAACAGAAGACCTTTTGCATGAATTGCATTTGACCCAAATCACTCACCCTGTTTCTCTTTCCACAGATGTTGCCTAACCTGCTGAGTATCACGAGCATTTTCTGATTTTGTTTCAGATTTTAATCATCTGCAATTTTTTTTTCCCATTATAAATGCTGAAAATTGGGAGAGACTTTGGGCATGCAACCAAAAAGGAAGATTGACCTTCTCATTAATGTTTTGCAAGCTATCCAAACAGAACAGATATACCATTCATAAGTACATTGTGAACAGTTGGAACTCTAATATTAATCCTCTCCCTCCCACTAATCTTATACCATAGTGATGATCAGTTTATTTAGCAAAATACAAATTGCTGGAAGAACTCAGCAGGTCGGGCAGCATCTGTGGAGGGGAATGGCTTAGGTTTAGGTCCAGGTTTATTATTGTCACATGTACCGAGTGAAAAGGTTGGTTTGCATGCTATTCAATAAAGTCAGCTAATACTATACATTAATATAATCAAGCCAAACTCACGTACAATAGGAAGATACAGAGTGTAGTATATAGTTCAGAATATTGTAACACATCAGTTCCATAGACAAAGTCCAATGTCCACAATGGGATAGATGTGAATCAGACAGTACCTTAGTTAATTTTAGTTTTTAGTTTAGAGATACAGTGCGGAAACAGGCCCTTCGGCCCACTGAGTCCACGCCAGCCAGTGATCCCCTCACATTTACATTACCCTACACACACTAGGGACAATTTTACATTTATACTAAGCCACTTAACCTACAAATCTGTATGTCTTTGGAGTGTGGGATGAAACCGAAGATCTCGGAGAAAACCCATGCAGATCACAAGGAGAATGTACAAACACCGTATAGACAAGCACCCGCCCCCCCACCCTCACATCAGTCTTCTTCCCGCCCCCCCACCCTCACATCAGTCTAAAGAAGGGTCTCGACCCGAAACGTTGCCTATTTCCTTCGCTCCATAGATGCTGCCTCTAGTTTCTCCAGCATTTTTGTCTACCTTTGATTTTCCAGCATCTGCGGTTCCTTCTTAAACCTTTAGCCCACAATGTCAGTTCTGAGCATGATGCAAAGGTAAATTAATCTTGCATGATCCATATCTCTCCGTTCCCCACATATCAATATGCGAATCCAAAGGCTTAAATGCCACCATCATATCTACCACCACCATCACCTCTGGCAGCGCGTTCCAGGCAATCACTAGTCTATGTAAAAAAAACATGCACTGCCACATCTCCTTCAAATGATGTCTCTCCCACCTTAAAACAGGGGTCGGCAACCTACGGCCCCCGGGCCGAATGCGGCCCGTAACCCGAAATCATCCGGCCCGCAGGCGGATTTTTTTCCCCCATAATCATCCGGCCCGCCGAGCGCCCCGAGCTCTGGCTGTCCCGCATCCTGCGCAAAGCCGCCGGCATGGACGCGCACCTTCTGCGAACATGGTTAAGAAGGAACTGCAGATGCTGGAAAAATCGAAGATGGACAAAAATGCTGGAGAAACTCAGTGGGTGAGACATGCAAGGATTGCATGAGGCTGCCTCACCTGCTGAGTTTCTCCTGCATTTTTGTCTACCTACTGTGAACACGTGATTTGATGCCTGGCATCCGGGGTGGGACGGGGGCGGGATCCATGTGTACACATGATAGATGTGGCCCGCCATCCGCTCACAGACATGCGTCCCGGCCCCTATGCAGAACAAGGTTGCCCACCCCTGCCTTTAAGCTATGCCTTCTGGTCTTTGGCATTTCCACCCTGAGATAAAGGTTCTGATGGTGTATCTTACCAATGCCAAAGCTACACAATTTTGTAAGTTAAGAACAGCATGGTGGTACAACAGGTAGAGCTGCTGCCGTACAGCGCCAGAGACCCGGGCTCAATCCTGACTTTGGGTACAGTCTGTGTGGAGTTTGCATGTTCTCCCTGTCAGCTATTCCTTGTCTCCAGAGATGGTGCGTAAACTGCTGAGTTACTCCAGCTTTTTGTGTCTGTCTTCGCCGTAAAACCAGCATCTGCAGTTCCTTCCTACACGTGGTTTAGAGGGATATGAGCCAAATGCAGGCAGGTGGGACAAGTGTAGATGGGAGTGTGTTAGTTGGCATTGATAAGTTGGCCCGAAGGGTCTATTTGCTTGCTTTGTGATTCTAACAGCCGAACAAGAACAAGAAAATCTGCAACCAAACTCAAGCAAACGTTCTAATCAAGAAAACAATGATGAGTCCCACAATGAGACCAATGCCTACAACCATGTAAAGGCTGCAACCATACCTCGTTCATTCATAAAAATAGGAACCATGTTGGCAAAGTGTTAGAGAGAGCTGCAAGCGAATGCCGGAAGTCCTCTTACTGTTTACACTGTCGTCTCAGCTGTAGCATTTATTTGTCGGGTAAATATTTCCACAGTTGCTATAAGTAGTCAATCAAAGCAAGCTTTCAGCGAGCAATCTTTGCACAACTGTGCAACTACAAAGTCCAGCTGCAATTTTGAAACCAAACGTTTGTTTGGTTACAGAATGACTCTCAACAACACAGGAGTTTCTAGAGCTTTTGACACTGTATAGTGCAGCTGGTAACTTGTGTCACCTGCGGTTCAGTGGATAACACTCTCAGCTTGAGTCAGAAGCTTGTGCGTACATCCTGAGAAAAGGTTTCGAGAATCTGTATTGTACCAAAGAATTATTCTGCTACTAAAAAATACATAAAGTGCTGGAATCACGCAGCAGGTCAGGCAGCTTTGGTTCAGTTGCAGATTTTCTTGTTCTTGTTTGGCTGTTGGAGTCATACAGCATGCAAAGGGCCCTTTGTTAGTCATGCTGACTAACAAACCCCTTCTACACTAGTCCCACCTGCCTGCATCTCTGGATAGGTGACATTTCGAGTCACGGCCCTTCTGCAGTCTGAAAAACGCAGAGGGAATCTGGAGAATTCGGAAGAAGGGTTCTGACACGAAATATGGGCGGCATAGTGGTGCAGAGGCAGAGCTGCTCCCTTACAGTGCCAGAGACCCAGGTTCGATCCTGACTAAGAAAACTCTCCGTATGGAGTTTGTATGTCTCCCGTGACCGCGTGGGTTTTCTGCGGGTGCTCCAGTCTCTTCCCGCACTCCAAAGACGTGCGGGGTAATCCCTGGTCGGCAAGGACTCAGTGGGCCGAAGGGCCTGTTTCCATGCTGTACCTCTAAAAGGTCAAGAGTGTTTAATTGTCACATGTATCGATAATGGTTGCTGGGAAGAAGCTGTTGTTGAACCCGGTGTCAAAGTTTTCAGACTCCTATACCTTCTTCCCGATGGCAGGGGTGAAAAGAGAGCGTGGCCAGGGTGGTGTGGGTCTTTGATGATATTGGCTGACTTTTTGAGGCAGTGCCTCCTAGACATGCCTTTGCTAGTGGGAGGTTCAGTACCCGTGATGGACCAAGCAGTGCCACCTTTTGATAGATAGATTCAAGGAATTGGGAGTTACGTGGAATTGGCACAGAGGAGCAGATGATGCCAGCACAGATCACCCATGAGCATGTTGAATGGCGGGGCAGGCTTGAGGTGAGCTAATCCTGCTCTTATTTTCTTGTGTTCAACAATACTGTGAAACCCCTTTGTCTCCGAGCAATTAATTCAGACTCTGAGTGTTTCTTTAGCAGCTGGGTTTTGATCTTTATCTTGTCAATGTCATTAGGGTGCTTTACTTGGTTGATCCATGTAAATTATCGTTACCAAAATTTGTAATAATTCTAACCCAGCCGTGATCCTATTTAAACCATTACATCAAACGCTGGTCTACAGTCCAATTCTGGAGTAAATTTCTTCTGTGCTAAGCATTGGCACAAACAGTGCGTGTTTTGCAACCAAAGTTTGTGAGATCACCTCCCTTGCCACTAATCTCAGGGGCACGTATCTTTTAATGTTCCAGGTGCAAAGATGCAAATCTTTTTTCTTCCTAATCAAAGTATGTAAAATACCAACTCTACAATTTATCTACTTTGCATCTCTACCTTACATTTGCAGCTATAATAGTTCTGTCAGTGATAGGTTAAGTAGGACAGCACAGTAGCACAGCTGTAAAGTTTAGTTTAAGTTTCGAGATACAGTGTGGAAACAGGTCCCTCGGCCCACTGAGACAGCATTGACCAACGATCACCCATGTACTAGCACTATCCTGCACACTAGGAATAATTTACAGAAGCCAATTAACCTGCAAGTCTGCACATCTTAAGAATTTGGACCGAAACCAGAGCACCCGGAGAAAACCCACGCAGTTACAGGCAGAACGTACAAACTCCGTACAGATAGCACCCATAGTCTGGATCGAACCCGGGTCTCAGGTGCTGTAAGGCGGCAGCTTGACCCCTGTGCCCCTGTGCCTTACAGCTCCAGAGACCATGTTCAATCTTGACCACGGATGGCTCTCCCTGAGGAGTTTGCACGTTCTCCCTGTGACTACATGGGTTTTTTCCAGGTGCTCCCACATTCTAAAGATGTGCAGGATTCAGGTTAATTAGCTTGTGAAACAATTGTTCCCAGTGTGTCGGATATAGTGTATGATATGGACTTGGTAGGCCGAAGTCCCTGTTTCTATGCGGTATCTTTAAAAATAAAAACTTAAAACTATACTGGTTAAGCTAGAAGTCAAGCCAACACCTAATTAGTCCAGAGTTTGTATATTCCATGCAATTGTGTTCACTATCTTACAGAAATATCCGATTCCACTGGAGAGGGTGCATAGGCGATTTACAATGATATTTATGTTGATAAGTTATAGGAGAAGAATTAGGCCATTTGGCCCATCCTGTCATAGAGGTAGAGGTAGACCATTCAGCCCGTGGAGACTACTCCGCCATTCAATCTCTTTCCATATGATCTCTTTCCTTATCAACCCCATTCTCCTGTCTTAGTGCTACCAAAGACAGTCTATGCAAGTTCATAGTTGTGCAATGTTCAAAAGCCTGATGGTTGCTGGCAAGAAGTTGTTCTTGATTCTGGTGGTCACGGTTTACAGGCAGAATTTATATATATCTCACTCTTGCAGGTCAGCATGGAGAACATACAAGCTCCATACAGACAGCACCCGTAGTTAGGATCGAACCCGAGTCTCTGGCGTTGTAAGGCACCAACTCTACCGCTGTGCCACTGTGTTCATACCATTGGGTTGTAAGCTACCTAAGTGGAATATGAGGTGCTGTTCCTCCACTTTACATGTGGCCTCACTCTGGCAATAGAGGCAGTTCAGGACAGAATGGTCGGTATAGGAATGGGAAGACGAGATAACGCACAGAGTCTCTGGCCCAGAGTAGGGGAATCGAGAACCAGAAGACATGCGTTTAAGATGAGGGGGCAAAGATTTAATAGGTACCTGAAGGGTACGTTTTTTTTTTGCACAAAGGGTGGTGGGTGTATAGAGTGAGCTGCTGGAGGAGGCAGTTGAGAAAGGTACTATTGCAATGTTTAAGAAAAATGTGGGCAGGTACATGGATAGAATAGGTTTATAGGGATATAGGCCAAACGCAGGAAGGTAGGACTAGATAGATGGGACACCTTGGTCGGCGTGGGCAAGTTGGGCCGAAGGGCCTGTTTTCACACTGCATGACCCTATGCTTTTATGACTAGCATAGTTTCATTTAATGTTTATGTTGGGAGCTTTTTAACAGATCCACAGAATCATCGTAATAGGCGGCTGTAGAGAGCAGTCTTTAGAATGATGATAGTCTCAGATCACCACAATCCATCAGGGCAAACAGGGAGCTGACAGAAGCTCGACAGAAAGATGCATGATTTAAGGAGAAGCATAAAAGGACGAAGTATATAGTTAATCCATGGGATATATGGTGTAGGTGGAGAGCTATGATCACAATAGATTTATATAAAACAAACACCATTATTGTGGAGGATGTTTCCAGGACTCGGGATTTGACAGTCCAGGACTTTATTCCTTGGAGAGTAGGAGGCTGAGGCGTGATCTTATAGAGGTGTATAAAATCATGTGGGGAATAGCTAAGGTGAATGCACAGAGTCTTTTACCCAGAATAGACTAAATCAAGAACTAAAGGGCACAAGTTTAAGGTGAGAGGGCGGAACCTTTTCACGCAGGGAGTAGTGAGTATCTGGAATGAGCAGCCAGAGAAAGTAGTTGAGGCAAGTCCAGTAACGACCTTTAAAAGATGTTTGGACAGCTACATGCATAGGAAAGGTTTAGAGGGATATGGGCCAAAGCGGGCAAATGGGTCTGTCTTAGATGGGGCATCCTGGTCAGCATGGATGAGTTGGGCAGAGCGGCCAGTTTCCAGGGTGTATGTATCTATAATTCTATTTAAATGGGGGGAATAAAGGTAGAATGTAGCAGAACAAAGATTTTTGTTGATTTACATAAGTTGATTTGAGAAGGAATCTGGTAAATCTAGGGTATTTGTCTTTGATGTTTAACTTCATGACATAGAAGCAGAATTAGGCCATTTGGCCCATCAAGTCTACTCTGCTATTCAATCATGGCTGAATTATCTTTCCCTCTCAACCACATCCTCCTGTTTTCTCCCTATAAACCCTTGACACCCTTCCTTTTTAATTAAGAATATGTCAATCTCCTCCTTAAAAATACCCAATGAATACCCAAGGCCCCCACAAGCTGTCTTAAAAAAAATTGGTAAAATGAATAGTTCACAACTCCGCACTGTACCAAAATGCCTTGTATACATTTTGTCCAACATTGCTGGTTTATAAAATGAAGCATTGCCAGGAAAAAAATCATTTTGCAATGGAATGGCTGGAGCAGGCATCTGTAGACCACAACGTCCTTAACTTCATGAGAACAAGGATTCTTCATCATATTATATTTATCAGGAAACCCTGAAGAGGCTTGGAGCTGCCGTGCACAGAAGGAATGAGGCAATTTGCTGCCGGTCTTTACGATGCTCATGTCAGATGATCAAAACTTGGGAGCTGTCAATATGAGAAATTCAATGAACCCTGCACAAAGTTCAGGTAAAAAACTCTTACGCAGAGAGGGTAACTAATGTAGAACCAGTAACATCAATGAGTAGATGCTGGCAAAATATGAATTTTGGTACAGTATGTTCCAGTGAGTAGTGTTGCACCTTTCATGATAGGAAACAGTAGCTTCAAAGATCAAAGGGAAGTATCCAAATGAGTTAATGGGAGAAATCCTGTGGAAGCTGGTGGAATCAGACTTTTGTAAGTCAAAGAATGCTTGTGTTCTGATTATTTCTACCTGGAGGTGTGATTAGCAGAGATGCTGTCATTGCATTTAGAGTCGTAGTTGGTTTAGAGTCATACTACACAGAAGCAGGCCCGTCTGCCCAACTCATCCATTTCCATCATGGTGCCCCATCTGCTCTAGTCCCATCTGCCTGCGTTTGGTCCAGATCCCTCTAAACCTTTCCTATCCATGTAATTTTCTTACTACTGTCACGTGTACCATGATATAATCACAAACTTTGTTTATTATGATATCCAAGCAACTTGTGCCATGGAGACACAAAAGAGCAGATGTTGGAATCTTGGGGGTGAAAACAAAATGCTGGAAGAACTCAGCGGGTCAGGCAGCATCTGCGGAGGGAAATGGACAATTGATGTTTCGGGCCAGAAATGTCTGAAGAAGGGTCCCGAACAGAAATGTCACCTGTCCATTTCCTACCACAGATGCTGCCTGACAAGGTGAGTTCCTCCAGCAGTTTGTTTTTTGCTCATCTTTCCTTTCCTATCTCCTGCTTACGCATATTTAGCTCTTGCTTAAATCAATTTACAGGTCGTCCCCCAGTTGCGAATGCCCAGCTTGTGAACACCCTGACATATGAACAATTTCCCATAACATTATCAAGTTGAAACGTCATATGAACAGTAGACCAAATATCATCCAAAACTATTTTTTTAGTGATTGTTTTTTCCTTCCAGTCTTGTGCTTTTGATGCCATTCAGTACAACACCATGGAGGTATGGTTACCATATTTAGTTTATTGTCATTTGTACCGAGGTAGTGAAGAACTTTGTGTTTCAAACAAATTGTAGCGGAACCTTGATCAGTTGGCTTAGGGGGCTGAGGAATGGCAAATGGGGTTTAGCTCAGGTAAATGTGAGGTGTTGCATTTTGGGAAGTCATAACAGGGCAGGACCTTCACAGTGAATGGTAGGACTCTGGCGAGTGTTGTCGACCTGAAGGATCGAAGAGAACAAGTACTGTTTCCTAAAAGTGGTGTTACAGTAGACAGGAGCGTGAAGAAGGCTTTTAGTACTCAAGTTACCAAAGGCTTTTGGCTTTCATCAGTCAAGAATTGAGTAATGAAGTTGGGATGTTATGTTGCAGTTGTACAAGACGTTGGATAGACTGCACATGGGAGTATTGTGTTCAGTTTTGGTCACCCTGTTATAGGAAATATGTTATTAATCTAGAAAGTTTAATTTTAGTGTTTAGTTTAGTTTAGTTTAAGTTAGAGATACAGCGTGGAAACAGCCCCTTCGGCCCACCAAGCCGCACCGACCAGCGATCACCCGTACACTAGTTCTACCCTGCACATTTGGGACAATTTACAGAAGACAATTAATCTGCAAACCTGCACGTCTTTGGGATGTGGAAAGAAAGCGGAGCACCCAGGGAAAACCCGTGCGGTCACAGGGAGAACGCATGAACTCCATACAGACAGCATCCAGTCGGGTTTGAACCCGGGCCTCTGGAGCTGTAAGGCAGAAACTCGAACGCTGCACCACTATTGCCAGGATTCAAGGGAATGAGTTATAGGGAGAGGTCACATGCAAGAACCTTTGTTCCTTGGAGCATAGGAGCCTGCGGGGTGATGTTGTGAAGGTGGATAAAATCATGAAGGCCATAGACAGGGCCAATGCAAAGAGTTTTTCATTTTAGCCAGGGTTTTTTTTTTTACTTTGTGACTATGGTGACAAAAAATTACTTGCCGAATATCGTTTTTTCCCAGGCAACTGCAAGATATTCTATTTCTTAATTTCAGTGCCTCTAAATGCTTTAAGAGCATTCTAAATCAACCCAATTGGCAGCGGGTAGGAATATAAGTACACTGTGATTAGCTTCACTATCAAGTAACCAAGCCTTGAGGCACAGTAGATTCTATCAATTGTGCAATCACCTGTGTCAAAATAATGGCACCAGTGTTTTATACAGGAGGTAACTCTGTAAAATAATTCCAGTCCGTCTCTTCCTTCATCAGGAATTAAACAATTGTTAGCAGGATAAAGACGTGTCCTTTTTCACCGGCTTGTACAACAGGCACCTTGTTTGCCCAGAATTATGATCGCAACTGAGGAAGCTGATCCATCGTTTGACTCTGGAGTCAACAGAGAGCCAACCCCTCGTAATCGGAGAGAAGACTTCTTGGCTTCTGACTTTGGCCGTGATTGCCGGCAGACTCTTATATCTGCACCGTTGCCATTCATATCTCTCTCAGCCCATTCCTTTACCTCGTCTCATCACCACCATTCTCCACCTTGAACCATTATCACTATTCCCATCAACTATCCATCGTCACCGCAGATGCTGCCCGACCCGCTGAGTTTAGAGATTCAGCCCACCGAGTCCATGCCGACCATCAATGAACAGTTCACACTAGTTCAATGATATTCCACTTTCACATCCATCCCCTACACACTAGGGGCAATTTACAGAGGTCAATTAATCTACAAACCCGCACATCTTTGGGATGTGGGAGGAGGCCGGAACTCCTGGAGAAAACCCATGCAGGACACGAGGAGAAGAATGAGAACTCCCTACAGATAGCACCCATAGTCAGGATCGAACCTAGGTCTCTGGCGCTGTAAGGCAACTCTACTGCTGCGCCACCATGACGCCTATGTCATAGGGTCATACAGCACAGAAATAGACTCTTTGGCCAAAATACCCCATCTAAGTTTGTTCCATTTGCCCACGTTTGGCCCATATCCCTCTAAACCTTTCCTATCCATGTACCTGTCTAAGTGTTGTTATAGTAACTGCCTCAACTTCCTCTTCTGGCAACTCGTTCCATATACCCACCACACTGTGTGAAAAAGATGCCCCTCGGGTTCCTATTCAATCTTTCCCCTCTCATCTTATACCTTTGATTCCACTATGCATCTACCCTTTATTGCCACTCTTTGCCTTTTATGTCCTCAAGTTCTTGATTCCACTAGTCAGTGTAAAACACTCAGTGCATTCCCCCAGTCTATTCCGCCCATGATTTTATACACCTCTGTAAGATCATCCCTCTTCCTTCTATGCTCCAAGGAATAAAGTCCTAGATTGCCCACCCTCTTATAGTCATAGAGTGATACCGTGTGGAAACAGGCCCTTCGGCCCAACTTGCCCACACCTGCCAACATGTCCCAGCTACACTAGTTCTACCTGCCTGCGTTTGGCTCAGATCCCTCCAGGCCTGACCTATACATGTACCTGTCCAACTGTTTCTTAAACATTGGGATAGTCCTTGCCTCAACGACCTCCTCTGGCATCATGTTCCATGCACCCATCACCCACCCTTTGTGTGAAAAAGTTACCCCTCAGATTCCTATTAAATCTTTTCCCCTTCACCTTAAACCTATGTCCTCTTGTCCTCGATTCACCTACTCTGGGCAAGAGACGTCGCACATCTCATTTATCTGCATCTACCCGATCTATTCCTCTCCTTATAACACAGGCAGTCGAATCCTGGCAACATCCTCGTGAATCTTCCCTGCACTCTTCCCTGCTTAATGACATCTCTCCTATGGCAGGGTGATAATTTACTCCTTCCGTGAATTGTTAGAACGCTGATTCACTGGTTTGAGGTAGTTTCACAGCTCTCCATCACTGCGTTAGGAATTGATCCAAAGCTTTTACTTTACACCCTGAACGAAACAAGGAAGGCGCCAGAGTACATGCACAGGTGATTAAAAGCCAGGAAAGTATAACATGTTGTGCCACCTTGCATTAGTAAGAAATACACCCTCCTAACCTGTATTCTTGCAAGCGCTGCTGGGGTGACATAAAATGACTGCACCAGCAAACCAGCATGAAAGGAGGAATTTTCTAAAGACCGCTCCTGCTATCCATTGTCATATGGTGCTCAGTAACAAAGTTAAGTTGACCTGCTGGTGAAATAACACAGGAACCAGCAGTATGCCACAAAGATAATGTCTTGATTAGTACAGGTGTCAGAGGTTATGGGGAGAAGGGAGGAGAATGAGGTGAGGAGGGAGAGATAGTTCAGCCATGATTGAATGGTGGAGTAGACTTGATGGACCGAATGGCCTAATTCTGTTCCTATCACTTATGATCATGATCTTATGATAATGGTATCCCATGTGTTTGCTGTCATGTCCATCCTCGTGGTCGGAGTTTGTCCTTTTGCATACCTTTCATTCATTTGCTCTTTGCACATCTTCATACCTCTAGTTTCTCGCTCCCGTGACTCTCAGTCTGAGAACGGTCTTGCCCCAAAACGTCACCTATTCCTTTTCTCCAGAGTTGCTGCATGACTCGCTGAGTTAATCCAGCATTTTGTGTCTATCTCGTCGTTGGGGTTGTTGGTTTGAGTTATGGGAGTTGTAAGGCAAATAAGAGATGTGCATCATTCTTCCACTTTGCGATTGAACACCATTGAAACCTGAAATTCTCTAATTTTAAGTAACTTATTACTCCCCTTCCACCTCCATTCTTGCCCCCTTCCTCCACCATAGTTGTTTTACTAGTTCCACAGTCCTCCACATTGTTTCCACCTTGAGATCACTCCTTCCCAAGCCAAGAATGGACCTAACAGACAATGTTTCTGCCTGAGGTCATGTGTGGTGGCCCTGATTGGTCCTGGTCTTTTTTTCCCCACCAGCTCTTCACCTCCCCTCACCCTCTACTTTCAGTCTGAAGAAGGGTCTCGACCCAAAACGTCACCCAGTCTTTTTGTCCAGAGATGCTGCCTGACCCACTGAGTTACTCCACCACTTTGTGTCTATCTTTGGTATAAACCAGCTTCCTCAGTTCTTCGTTTCTACATTGAAACCTGGGCAACTTACAAACAGTAGCGATACCATTAAATGAATACTAAAACAAGCTAAAAATAAATTCAAGCTAAAGCCTATTCAATCGAATTTATTTAAGATCATTCAGACACAAAAGCAAAGCAGCAATGTGTCAGCTGCTGTTAACCTGCCAATTCTAAAGCAATAAGCAAAGTCTATAACATAGACAATATCTGTGCTGTAAAGTAATATGTGACAGGGTGCAAGTTGAGAACGATGTACATTTATAAATTGACTTTCTTATTACTTCAGAACATCAAAGTCACTTTATGGCCACTGAATACTTCTGAGATACAATCCTAGTTATAATGTCCGAAACACATTGGCAATCTACATCATGAATACTAATGCTGCCCATCTACTAATTGTGATGGGAGTTTAATGGTGTTTCAATTGCAGTGAAGAGCGTTGGGAGTCCAGCGGAGGTGGGAGTTGTAAATAAATACTCTCACTTCAGAATGATATCAGATTCAGATTCAGATTCAACTTTATTGTCATTGTGCAGTGTACAGTACAGAGACAACGAAATGCAGTTAGCATCTCCCTAGAAGAGCGACATAAATATGAGCAGTAAATAAATAAATCTAATAAATCCTGGTGGGAGGAGTGTCCGGGGGGGGGGGGGGGGGGGGTGTGATTGGCAGTCACCGAGGTACAGTGTTGAGTAGTGTATGCTTGCCTTCACTGGTCGTGGCATTGAGTCAGGAAGTCATGACGTGGCTTTGTAGGACTTTGTAGAAACAAGAAACCACAGATGCTGGTTTACTGGGGAAAGACAAAAAATGATGGAACAACTCAGTGTGTCAGGCAGCATCCCTCAAGAACATGGATGGGTGACATTTCAGGTCGAGATGCTATCGGTCTTCAGCCTGAAGAAAGTTTTCAACTCGCTACAACACATTTCCATGTTCTCCAGGGATGCTGCCTGAGCCGCTGAGTTACTCCAGCATTTTGTGTCTTTCCTTTTATAGGACTTCGGTTAGGCCATATTTGGAGCATTGCATGCAGTGCTGGTCACCCCATTACAGGAAGGTGTGTGGAGGCTTTCCAGAGGGTATGTAAGAGGTTTACCAGAAAAATCTGGATTAGAGGGTATTAACTTTAAGGAGAGTTTTGTCAGACTTGGATTGTTTTCTCTAGAATGCAGGAGGTTGATCTGAGACCTGATAGAAGTATATAAAATTATGCGAGGCATAGATAGGGTAGACAGTCAGACCCTTTCACCCAGTATGGAAATATCAAAGGCTAGAGGGCATGGCTTTAAGACTATGTCACAACTTAAAAGTGTTATCAGGCAACTGAACCGTTCTATCAACAACTTGAGAGTGGTCTTGAGTTACCATCTACCTCATTGGAGACCCTCGAACTATCTTTAATCAGACTTTACCTTGCACTAAACGTTATTCCCTTCATCATGTATCTGTACACCGTGGATGGCTCAATTGTAATCAGGTATTGTCTTTCTGCTGACTACTTAGCACGCAACAAGAACTTTTCAGTGTACCTCAGTACAATTGACAATAAACAAAACTAAAGGTGAGAGGGGTAAAGTTTCAAGGACAGGGACATAGATAGTAACGGTTCAGGATATGAGTCAAACTGGACTAGATGGGCCGATGGGCCTGTTACCGCATTGTATCTCTAAAAACAAGCCTAAAAGTCTAAAGGCACGGCCACTGTTACAAGGTGAGAGCTGTGGCAGTGTGTGCATGCATGGAAAGTTCCCACAGATAGCAACGTGATAATGATCTGATAACCGGATTATCTGTGACACATACTTTAGCACGCATCTGTCATACCCCCAGATATCAGATGTTTCACTCTGCTCCAATTGCCAAACAACCCAGTAATAAGTACATCACTGAGTGGTAAGCTAAAATGTGTAAGCACTCAGGGCTGCACAGAGGCGCAGTGGTATAGCAGCTGCTGCCTTACAGGTGATGCACTACTGTGCTGCTGAATTATACAAGTGTCCATATCTGAAGAAGAGTCCCAACCTGAAACATCGCCTGTACATTCCCAAATTCCCACAGATGGTGCCTTACCTGTCGAGTTCCTCCAGCAGTTTTGTGTTTTCTTGTTCAAGATTCCAGCATCTGCAGTTCCTTGTGTCTCCGTTACGTAACAAGTGAATGATATACTATGGCCAAGTTAACACTGCTACTCTTGGTGAAGTTCAGATTTCACACTATTATCTTCACGTGTCGAGTTTTGTTTGACCACCTTCCTGTGAAGTGCCGTGGTATTCTTCACTACATTGAATGAATGAATGAATGAATATGATAAAGAAAAATGCAGAAATGCAAGTTGATGCCAATGAAACAGTAGACCAAGGAATGACACACCACAAAGAGTTTGTCCATTAATCTTGGCAGCAGCCAACTTTGCATGAGACAACTGGGTCAGCAGCAAGCAGGTGTAGACACTAATGTTTCCATTCAAGGAGATGTGCGGGGCAATAAATAGAGATGTGCGGTGCAATTAAAGGAGATGTGCGACGTCATTACGGGGCAACTTTTTCTTGACACAGAGGGTGGTGGGTGCCTGGAACGTGCTGCAGCTTTGGTGGTTGAGGCAGATATGATAGTGGAGTTTAAGAGGCTTTTGGGACAAGCACATGGATATGCAGGAAATGAAGGGATATGGATTTTACTTAGTTTAATTTAGAGGTACAGCATGAAAACAGGCATCGGCCCACCAAGTCCATGAAGACCAACAAACACCCATACACTCGTTCTATCCTACACACTAGGGACAATTTACAGAAGCCAGTTAACCTACAAACCAGCACGTCTTTGGAATATGGGAAGAAACCGGAGAACTTGGGGAAAACCAATGTGGTCGCAGGAAGAAGGTGCAAACTCCACACAGACAACACCCGTAGTCAGGATCGAACCCGGGTCTCCGGTGCTGTAGGCAGCAACTCTACCGCTGCGCCACTGTGCCGCCTTTACACACATGGGCAGGTGGATAAGAGATGGACAGATAGATAGTTGGACAGATGTCTGAAGAAGGGTTCCAACCCGAAACGTCACCAATTCCTTGTCTCCAGCATTTTGTGTCTTTCTTCGCAATGAACCAGCATCTGCAGTTTCTCCCTACCCACGTAAGAGATGGTCTTGGCATCATGCTCGACAGAGGCATTGCAGGCCGAAGGGCCTGTTCTTGTGCTGTACTGTTCAGTGAACACCCAATCAGGAGAGGGTGATGTTAATGGAGAAGTGAAGACCCATCACCCGCTTTGATCACGAGAGACAAATGACTGAATGTATCTAACATGAGCCTCTGCCTAATGATAATTTTCACCATTCTTTCCACATGCCTGGGCTGGGGTAATGACCTTATTAATGCATTCACTCTCTAGTGCGTACTAGAGGACAATGTCCCATCCATCTTTGTCGCATCAGAATGAAAATTGGTTAAACAGAACTTGCCTCCATGTATTCTCTCTGCATACCATTAAGTAAAATAATGTGACACTATATCATAATTCCTCTGCAGTACCCACTGTAAACATCATTCAGATGGGGACTGTTTAAGTCTCTTTTAATAAAGATCCTTGTTTTGATGGCTGAAAACACGATGGGGAATTATTGTGCTTTATATTTCACTTTTCTGCATGACATAACCTTTGGGAAAATAATTGTTTTATATATTCAGGTCTGAGATATATGATACCGAGTTATCAATTGAATTGAAAACAATTTATTACTGTTCCAACTGCCCAATTTTCTGTGGCCCTGTATTGGAAAAAATTATCTGTCATGTATTAGTGTTCATCACTGAACTAATAAAGATATCTGATGACTACCAATGCACTGGTACCAAAACAGCAAGAATAAATCAGTCCTTGCTGCCAGGTTTACATTCATCCTAATATTCGGTGTTTACAAGTTGCTGATGTACTGCGTTTAACATAGAGGAGCTCCTCTCAAACTCAAAAGAGGATTAAACTGAAGGGAAAACCTTGTCATCGTCTTCATGAAATGTTCTGGCAAAATAATTTGTTTAGTTTCCGTTTAGAGATTGCAGCGTGGACACAGGCCCTTTGGCCCATCGAGGTCCGTGCCGACCAGCGATCCCCGCACACTAACACTATCCTACACACTGGGGACAATTAGCCCACAAACCTGTATGCCTTTGGAGTGTGTGAGGAAACTGGAGCTCCTGGAGAAAACCCACGCAGATCACGAGGTGAACGTACAAACAGCACCCGTAGTCCGGGTCTTTGGCGCCGTAAGGCAGCAACTCTGTCACTGTGCCACTGTAGAGTCAGAGTCATACAGAGTCAGAGTCATACAGCAAGGAAACAGGCCCTTCGGTCCAACTTACCTATGCCGACCAAGATACTCCATCTACACTAATCACACCTGCCTGCTTTTGGCCCATATCCCTCTGCACCTTTCCTATCCATGTACCTGTCAAAATGTCTTCTAAATATTGCGATAGTGCCTGCCTCAACTATCTTCTCTGGCAGCTTGTTCTATTTACCCACCACCCTCTGTGTGAAATAGGCTGTCACTTCAGGTTCCTATTCAATCTTTCCCCTCTCACCTTAAACCTATGTCCTCTGGTTCTTGATTCCCCTAATCTGGTAAAAAAAATTGCATTCACCCTATCTATTCCCAACATCAATGTCATAGTTTAGTTTATTATTGTCACGTGTACCGAGGTACAGTGAAAAGCTTTTTTGTGCATTCCAACCAGTCAGCGGAAAGACGATACGTGACCACAATCAAATTGTCCACTGTGTGCAGATAAAAGCAAATTTTGGAAATGGTGCTCCATTTACTGATATCGTTGAGAACTCATTATTTTATTTATTTTTTATTTTCACAGATCAAATTTGAACAAAAGGATCTCTGTCTAGACCCTCGAGATTGAACTCACCCTCTCTCATCGATTGCATTTGATCAGCTTTTCCACGGATTCTGGAGTTGATAGACACCAAATTTTAGAAACCAGATGAATTTCCGCTCTCATCTGTTTTATACCCAGCACATTGAACCACACATGGTTATCTGCACACCACTAAAATTCAATCCAAATCAGCCAACTTCCATCAGAGTGGAATGCCAATGGGTTGGGCCAATCTTTGGGAAAATTACAATTAAATCCAAGAACTTTAACAATATTGATGTACAGAGAAATCCTGTGGTCCAAGTCAATAACTCCATGAAAGTGGCAACTCAAGTACATTGAGTGGTAAAGAAGGTATATGTTATTATACAAAGAATTGAGTATAAGGATCATGAAGTCATGATGTTGCTTTCTAGGACTTTGGTTAGGCCACATTTGGAGCATTACATGTAAAAATCATAAGACATGGGAGCAAAATTAGGCCATTCACTCCATCAATTCTGCTCTGCCATTCGATCATGGCTAATCTATCTTTCCCTCTCAACCATATTCTCCAGCCTTCCCCCCGTAAACTTTAACACCCTTACTAATCAAGAACTGACCTACCTGCAGTTCTGGTTGCCACATTAGAGGAAGGATCAAGGCTTTGGAAACGGTGCAGGGAAGGTTTACCAGAATGATGCTTGGTTTAGAGAGTATTAGCTACAAGAAGAGGTTGAATAGACTTGGATTGTTTTCTCTAGATGGCTGGAGGCTGAGGGGAGACATAGTATAGAGGCACTGATAGGGTAAACAGTCAGAAACTTTTTTTGTTCAAGGAAAGAATATGAAATAGTGGAAGGTAGACAAAAATGCTGGAGAAACTCAGCGGGCGAGGCAGCATCTATGGAGCGAAGGAAATAGGTGACGTTTCCGGTTGAGACCCTTCTTCAGAATGATGTGGGGTGTGGGGGGTGGGAACAAGAAAGGAAGAGGTGGGGACAGTGGGCTGTGGGAGAGCTGGGAAGGGGAGGGGGAAGAAGGAGAAAGCAGGGACTACCTGAAATTGGAGAAGTCAATGTTCATACTGCTGGGGTGTAGACTACCCAAGCAAAATATGAGGTGCTGCTCCTGCAATTTACAGTGGGCCTCACTCTGGCCATGGAGGAGGCCCAGGACAGAAAGTCGGATTTGGAATGGGAGGGGGAATTGAAGTGCTGAGCCACCGGAGATCAGGTTGGTTATTGTTATGTTAGTGGAATGTATAGTTTTAAGGTGAGATGGACAAAGTTTAAAGAAGATGTGCAGGGTAAGTTTTTTTTTTTGCACAGAGTGCCTGGAACATGCTGCCAGAGCTGGTGGTGGAGGCAGATACAATAGTGGCATTTATGAGGTTTATAGAGAGGCACATGCAAGTGCAGGGAATGGAGGGATAAGGATCATGTACAGGCAGAGTTGTTTCCTTTAGTTCAGTTGCTTAGTTTAGTTTAGTGATAGAGTCTGTGCCGACCATCGATCACCCATACACAAGTTCTATCCTACACACTAGGAACCAGTTACAGCAGCCAATTAACCTACAAACCTGTACGTCTCTGGAGTGTGGGAGGAAACCCAAACCCCACGCGATCACAGGGCGAGCCTGGTTACGGGGAAAATGTACAAACTCCGTGCAGGCAGCATCCGTAGTCAGGATCGAACCCGGGTCTCTGGCGGTGTAAGGCAGCAACTCTACCACTGCGCCACTGTGGCCGTTGAAATTACTTTAACTTGGCATCATGTTCGGCACAGACATTGTGGGGTTGAAGGGCCTGTACTGTTCTATGTTCTATGTTCAACAAAAGGCATAGCCAACACAAAGCAGCTGGCAACTCAAGAACCAGCTGCTATTATAAACTCAAGGTCTGCTTGCCAATCGCACCAGAGAACATCTCTCTGCAGGTGGCGTGTAACCCGAGCCCAACAATCCTTGACATTGCACCACAGTAAAAATAAACAGCAAGATTAATTTGTGAAATAAAAATCATATTTTTTGGACTGTATTAAACAATCAAACTAGACAGATAAAAACAGCAATTAATTTGAAAATGTAAAATAGCCACAAGATGATGTTTCCTCTGACATATTCTGCACGGGCTTGTAAAGGTTGCTGCACAAGTTTAGCATTATGCGCGATGCAAAGATAAATATTCTGGTGACTCAGCCATTTTTTTTCTTTCATACATCAACACAGAATATTTAATTCCGAGACGATTTGCATAATTATATTACTCCATGCTCAATAATTTCCAATCTGCTCCATTCTGGAGTAAAGTGTGGTGATGTCACCTGGAGAGATGGCTGGCAGCTGATTGATTCAATTTGTATGTGGCATGAAGCAAATAGAATTTCATGGTTTCCTTTGATTTAAAACTGTGATGATTCCAACATATTAATTTCCAACTACACTTCATATGCGAGGGAGCGATGGAACAATGTCATTAGCAGCTCTGCAGGAAAAGGAAAGATTACACAGATCCTGAGGTTTACAGCAAATATCATAACTGCAGGAAATCTGATTAAAACTTAAAGCCTGAGCTTGCAATTGGTATTGGGAGCGGTCCCTTCCAGTGAATACACTCAGCACTATTAAAAACTCAACAGTAAAACATTCCCTAGTATGTAGGATAGTGCTAGTGTACAGAGTGATTGCTGGTCGGCATGGGCTCGATGGGCCAAAGGGTCTGTTTCCATGCAGAATCTCTAAAGTCTAATGCAAAGTCTAAATACAATTTGCAGATTTCAGTAATAAGGTTTCATCGAAAAGTATGGCACATGAACAGATTCTTCAGCCCACAATGTTGGTGTTTATCACAGAGACTCAGCTGGTAGAGCTGCTGCCTCACAGCAACAGAGACCCGGGTTCGATTCTGACCTCAGCTGCTGTTTGTGGGGAATTTGCGCATTCGTCCTGTGACCGGGTGAGTTTTCCTCCAGGTGCTCCGGTTTCCTCCCACATCCTAAAGATGTGCAGGTTTGTTAGCCCCCTGTAAATTGTTCCTCGTGTGCACATAGAACACAGAACAGTACAGCATGGGAACAGGCCCTTCTGCCCACAAATGTTCCTGCCGAACATGATGCCAAGTTGTACTGATCTCATCATCTGCCTGTACATGATCCATGTCCCAACATTCACTTCCATGTGCCTATCCAAACGCCTCTTAAACACCACTATCGTATCTGCCTCCACCACCACCCCTTGCAGTACATTCCAGTCCCCCATATATCTCTGTGTAAAAAACCTTGCCCCGCACATCTCCATTAAACCTTCCCACTCTCACCTAGTAGCTGTACCCTCTAGTGTTGGACATCTTCAACCGGGGAAAAAGGTTCTAATTGTCTTCCCAATCTATGGCTCATAATGTTATATACAGAATTGGTATCAAGTCTCCCCTCAACCTCCAATGTTCCAAAGAAAATAATCCATATATCCAACCTCCCCCTGTGGCTGAAACCCTTTAAACCAGGCAGCATTATGGTCAACCTCCTCTGCACTCTCTCCAAAGCCTCCACATCCTTCCTGTAAGAGAGTGACCAGAGCTGCACGCAATACTCCATATGCAGCTTAACCAAAGTCCTATAGAGCTGCAACATGAATTCCTGACTGCTACATTCAATGCCCTTAGGAATGAAGGCAAGAACACCATACGCCTTCTTAACCACCCTATCTGCTTGTGCTGCCACCTCAGTGAGCTACATATGAACTTGGACTCCAAGATCCCTCGGCACAACACTGCCGTTGAGGGTCTTGCCATTAAATATCAAGTATAAAGAGTGAATGATAAAGTGATAACATGGAACAGTGGGAATGGGTGATCGATGGCTGGGATGGACTCAATGGGCCGGAGGGCCTGTTTCTATGTTGTATCTTTATAGAAAGGTAACTGAATGGCTAACTGGACTCCATGGGTCATGTTCCGTGCTCTGCAAGATTTTATGCATATTTCCTGAAAGTGGTGTCACAGGTAGGAAGGGTGATGAAGAAGGCTATCATACAACGGCCTTCATCGGTCAGGGTATTAAGTATAGAAGTTCAAATGATATGTTACGTTAGTACAACATGTTCGGGAGGCTGCATTTGCAAAATAGTGTGCTCAGTTTTGGACTTCCAACTATAGGAGGGATGTTGTTAAGCTGGAAAGAGTGCAGCAAAGATTTCCAAGTATGTTGCCAGGACTCGAGGGCCTGAGCTTTTGGGAGGGTTGGGCAGGTCTTATCCTTGGAGCATGAGGCTGAGGGGTGATCATTATAGAGGTGTATAAAATCATGAGGGTAATGAATGCACAGACTATTACTCCTTTTCCCCAGGGTTGGGGAATCAAGAATCAGAAGGCATAGGTTTAAGGTCAGTGGGGAATTACTTAATAGGAACCTGAGGGGTAACATCTTTCACTTAGAGGGTGGTGGGTATATGGAACGACCTGCCAGAGGAGATAGTTGAAGCAGAACTAACTATTGTATTTATTTATTTATTTTCAAAGATCTAATTTGAACAAAAGGATTATGTTCTCTGTCTAGGCCCTCAAGACCAAACTCATCCTCTCTCATAGATTGCATTTGATCAGCTTTTCCATGGATTCTGGAGTTGATGGACACCAAATTTTAGAAACCAGATGAATTTCCGCTCTCATCTGTTTATACCCAGCACATCGAACCCCACATGGAAATCTGCACACCACCAAAATTCAATCCAAACCAGTCAACCTCCGTCTGAGTGGAATGGCAATGGGTTGGGCCAACTTTAACAGTATTTAAAAGACACCTGAACAGATACATGGAGGAAAGGTTCTGAGAGATATGGGTCAAACGCAGGCAAATGCAACTATGTTCGATGGGCATCTAGGTCAGCATGGAGTAGTTGGGCTGAAGGGCCTGTTTTGGTGCTGTATGAATCTGTGACTAGATCTGCTAGGAACTCAGGACATGTGCATAAGAGAGCCCTTAAAGTAAACAAAAAGATTGGCACAATGTTTTTTGCATTTTGTTTTCTAGAAATTTTTCAGCAAAGAAATGTAAGATATTTCTGATCTTCACCGGATAAAGAAAGATTATCCCATCTTTACCCCGTGAAGATAGGATAAAAACAAGTTTAAATGACTCCATCATCCAGTCAGTCATGTTGCCTTCTAAATAGTCTAATAAAGGAGGACAGAAAAATTTGCATTTCAAATTCCTTTCAGAACATCCCACAGTCAGTACTGCACTTCTATCTTGCAGTCTTTGTTGTAGTGCATTTAGCAGCCAATTTACACACAATGAACTCACACAAAAAGCAACAACTTAGTGACAGGCTAATCTTTTGAGTGAAGAAATAGAGGAAAGGATATCAGGGAGAACTCAGTCATTCAGGACAAGCAGGCAGAGTCTCAGAGAAACTACAGATGCTGGTTTACCAAAGAAAAACACCAAGTGCTGGAGTAACTCAGCGGTTCAGTCAGCATCTGTGGAGGACAGCTGATGTTTCGAGTTGGGACCCTTCTTGGACAGGGTCAGAGCCTCGAGTCATACAGTGTGCAAACAGGCCTCCGGCCCAACTTGCCCATGTCAGATCCTCGCCTGGATCCGAATGTAATAAACACTTTTTTCCACACCTTCTGCACATTTGACCCCTGGCAGGGCAAACATGAATCCTTGGAAAATGTCAAAAATTCCCACATCTAAAACACTCACAGTCGTCTTCAGTTTTGGAATGATCCTTACCATGTCCATGCAAAGCCTTATCTCTCCGTTTGGTTTTGGTTCTACTACAACTGGACTGACCCATGGCGTCGATTCTTCAACAGGTTCAATTATATCCTGTTCAATGAGCTCTTGGATCTTAGCTTCAACCTTTTCTCTTAATCTAAATGGAGTTCTTCGCATTGGTTGTGCTACAGGCTTAACATTTGGGTCTATCTTCAGTTTGACTTGACGATCACGCAATTTTCCAATGCCCTCAAATACTGGCTTGAACTTCTACTTTAAGTCCGCATATGACTTCAGTGATTTCACATTTATCCCAATGTGTAGCACACCTAATGCTTGAGGAGTCCCTCTACTCATGAGTGGCTCTCCTTTCTCCTTGATGACCACTTTGCAAAGAAGTGTCGAGCCCCAGGCAAACCAAAGAGATATGATGGAAAAACAAATACATTTGGAGGAGGAAGAGGGCAGAGAGATGGATACTATCAACATTTACGCCAAGTTGATGAATGTCCCAGTGAATGTAAACATGACAAAATAGGGATGGATGCAGGATATGCTTTTGCTAGCCACAATAAGCATGGAGATAATTGGAGGTGTGGAAGTAGACATCATAGTAGGCTTGGGATGTGATAGCAATGTTATTGATAGAGCATTGTGGGAAGACTTAAAACGGAATAAGATAAAATGCATTTCAAGAAAGTGGGAGAAGAAATTGTAACCTTATACATCTTTAAAACCACTCCAGATGGTTGGATATTTGAAGGCAGAGGTCCAAAGAGGTGATGTACACTATGGCTGAATTTGTGGTCATCGAGGATGCTAGTGAAGAGAGAACATTCAAGCTAAATGGACACTCCCTTCTTTCCACAACTACACACAGTGGTGTCCAGACAAGGAAATAAGGTGAGGAGATGAGGTGTCAGACCATCACATGTTGGGGCTGACCAACATGTCCCATCTACATTTGTCCCACCTGCCTGCATTTGACCCATATCTCTCTAAACCTGTCCTATCCATATACCTGTCTAAATGGTTCTTAAACATTGCAATAGTACCTGCCCCATGACCTCCTCAGGCAGCACATTCCATAGACCCACCACCCTTATTTGAAAAAGGTTACCCCTCAGGTTTCTATTAAATCCCCCCCCCCCCCCCACCTTAAACCTATGTCGCCTGGTTCTCAATTCCCTTACTCTGGGGAAAATACCGTATTTCCCGGCAATGAAGACGCACCTGCGTCGAAGACGCACCCCATTTGAGTTGCTAAATTTTGAAAAAAAAGGCTGGCGGGCAAGGATCAAGGGTTTGGTTTGGTCCAGGGGTGGGCAATCTTTTTTTTGAATAGGGGCCAGGACCCATGTTTGTGAGCGGATGGCGGGCCACATCTATCGCCATATTTAATAAATGGAGGTAATAATACATACTAACTAAATTAGTAACTAGAAATAATACATACTAATAATACAACGCTGCAGACTTGGGACGGCACGTTGGCGCAGCGGTAGAGTTGATGCCTCACAGCTCCAGAGAACCAGGTTCGATCCTCACTACAGATGCTGTCCGTACGGAATTTTATACGTTTTCCCCGTAACCTGCGTGGGCTTTCTCCGTGCGTCCCGGTTTCCTCCCACACTCCAAAGACTTACAAGTTTGTAAGTTAATTAGTTTGATATAATTGTAAATTGTCCCTGGTGTACGTCGGATAATTTTAGTCTACGGGGATCGCTGGTTAGCGCGGATTCTGTGGGACGAAGGGCCTGTTTCTGGGCTGTATCTCTAATCTAAACAAAAGTAAACCTGGGCTTCACCTGGGAGTGAAGCTCACGGTTCACCCATGGTTTCCGTTTGGTGAATAGACGTATCACATTATGTGGTCCACAGTCCTCTCCATACTTGCTGGTGGAGTCTGTGACAGCCATGGCATATTCATCCAGCTTAGTTGCAGAGTCCATGACTATAGACCAGTCCACTGACTCAAAACACTCAATGATTCAATTGTATTTTATTGTCACATGCACTTTGGTACAGTGAAATTCTTTGCTTTGCATACAAACTTGTAAAGTCAAACTCTGGATAAGCACAAGGATAGATCAGTACAAATGTGCAACGATTTCAAGGGAAGTTTCAAGGGATATGGGGAACAAGTCGGAACGGCGTACTGATTTTGGATGATCAGCCATGATCATATTGAATGGCGGTGCTGGCTCAAAGGGCCGAATGGCCTACTCCTGCACCAATTTTCTATGTTTCTATGTTTCTATAAATTAGTAATAATACATACTAATAATACATTGTTTTCATGTGTTTTTCAATTGGTTTTCTGCAGTTTCCAGATCGACTGCGTGCCCCAGGACTGGCTGCAGTTCCCAGATCCCTCGCATCCCTGGGATTGGCTGCAGTTCCCAGATCCCTCGTGTCCCCAGGACTAGCTGTAATTCCCAGGTCGCCTGCGAGCCCCGGGACTGCCTGTAGCACCCAGGTCGCCTGCGAGCCCCGGGATTAGCTGCAGTTCCCAGGTCGCCTGCCTCGGGGGGGGGACTGGCTGTAGCACCCAGGTCGCTTGCGAGCCCCGGAACTAGCTGCAGTTCCCAGGTCGCCCGCGAGCCCCGGGTCTAGCTGCAGTTCCGCTATACGGTCCCGGCGGCCACTCGCAGCCACCCGAGCTACTGAGCGGGCTGCTGGCATGATCCCCAACCCCCTCCTTTTCAACGCTCCTGCCTTCCCCGCAACTCTACCCCTGGCGGCCCAGCCATGCAGAGCTGGGCCAGACACCCCACACGCTGTGGAAGGAACTCTCCCCCCGGGGGAGGCTGTCCTTTTACAGCCGCTGTACTGAGGGATAGCCAAGTCTATCTTTCTTGGCTTTCAATCTAACCTTCGGCCTCCAAGACGCAGGTAAATTTTTTTGCCTTATTTTAGGGTAAAAAATTGCGTCTTCATTGCCGGGAAATACGGTACTCTGTGTGTTTACTTGATCTATTCCTCTTTTAATTTTGTTAACCTCTATAAGATCACCCCTCATCCTCCTGTGCACCAAGGAATAGAGTCCTAGCCTGTCAACCTCTCCTTATAGCTCATGAGGCACCTCAAGTCCTGGCAATGTCCTCGTAAATCTTCTCTGCACCCTCAGCCTCAGAATGTCTTATCTGCAAGACAATTGCAGCACTCCCTCAGAACATAGGACATAGAACATAGAACAGTACAGCACAGGAACAGGTCCTAAGGACCACGATGTCGGCACCGAACATGAACGTACAACCTCCAGACTGAGATGTGAGATTCTTACCCACAGAGCCAAGGGTGAATGAGTGTGTGTGATGAGAAAGGGAAAGAGAAACATCTGTTGATGAATCATCTGAAGTAGGGTATAGAACTCTCTGATCCAGAGCCCAACCTGGATAGTTTCTATACAGCCCGTATATCACCAAAGGAGAGGACATATAATATAGAATAGTAAAGTGTAGACATAAGGAACTGCAGATGCTGGTTTACAAATAATGAGAAGTGCTGGAGTAACTCAGCGGGTTAGGCAGCATCTCTAGAGAACAAGGCTAGGCGAAAGTTTGGGTCACGACCCTTCATTAGCTCTGATAATCTAGTAGATTTGTCATCACTCATTCTAGCTATTTGTTCAACATCAACTAATTTATTCTGGAAAAGGTCATCTGTCCATTTTCTCCCCAGATGCTGGCTGACCTGCCTAGTTCATCAAGCACTTTGTGGTTTTACTCGAGATTCCAGCATCTGCAGTTCCTTTTTTATCCATCACGGAACAATACCTGATCGTCAAATTATTACTGGCGACTCTTGATGAAGGTCTCTTGTGTCTCCAGTAATTAATAGTCTTTCCAGAGTTTGGCATTGCAACATTAGCACGATCTTGGGTGGATTGAGGACTTTACATTCTCTGCCCAGAGATGTACAAGGCTGCAGGGTTTTGAGGTGTGGTGGGTGAGGGATCAGTCAGGCAAGTGGAAGGCAGGTATAAGCTTAGTTTTATTATTGTCATGTTTACTGAGGTACAGCAAAGACCTGAAGAAGGGTTTCGGCCCGAAACGTTGCCTATTTCCTTCGCTCCATAGATGCTGCTGCACCCGCTGAGTTTCTCCAGCATGTTTGTGTACCTACAGCAAAGACCTGCTTTGTTGCGTGCTATCCAGTCAGCGATAAAGGCTATACATGATTACAATCAAGCCATCCACAGTGTACAGATACAGGATAAAGGGAATAATGTTTAGTGCAAGATAAAGCCCAGTAAAGTCTGATTAAAGATAGCTTGAAGGTCTCCAACGAGGTAGATGGGAGGTCAGGATTGCTCTCTAGTTGGTGTCAGAGGAGCAGAAATAGTCATTCAGTCCATCAAATCTTCTCATTCATTAAATCATGGCTGATCTATCTTTCGTTCTCAATCCCATTCTCCTGCCTTCTCCCCATGACCATTGACACCCTTACTAATGGTCACTGATGGTTTAGTTGCCTGATAACAGCTGGGAATAAACTGTGCCTGAATCTAGAGGTGTGCCTTTTCACACTTTAGACTTTAAATGTACAGAGAGGAAACAGGCCTTCGGCCCACCCTTGCTGAATAGTGATCACCCCGTACACTAGCACTATCCTACATGTTAGAGACAATTTACAATTTTACTGAAGCCAATTAACCTACAAACCTGGATAGACACAAAATGCTGGAATAACTCAGCAAGTCAGGCAGTATCTCTGAATAAAAGGACTAGAATCACCTATTCCTTTCCTCCAGAGATGCTACCTGACCTGCTGGAGTTACTCCAGCACTTTGTGTCTATCTTTGGTATAAATCAGCATCTGCAGTTCTTCCCTATACATTTAACCTACAAACCTGCTCGTCTTTGGAAAGTGGGAGCTAAACCGGAGCACCCAAAGACAATCCGCGCGGTCACAGAGAGAATATACAAACTCTGTACAGACAGCACCCATAGTCAGGATCGAACCCGGGTCACTGCCATTGTAAGGCCAGGTACCTCTGTACCTTTTGCCCGATGGGAGAGGGGAGCCTCTGGGCCACATACAGGGGATGGGTGTGGGTGGAAAAGGCAAGCAAACCACATGCTCTCTGGAAACGGAGACACAAGAGGCTGCAGATGCTGGAATCTTGAGGGAACAATATCAAGCTGGAGGAAACACTTTAACTCCCCTTCCCATCCCCATACTGCCCATTCTGTCCTAGGTCTTCTCCACTGTCAAAGTGAGGCCAAATGCATTTTGGAGGAATAGCACCTCATAATTCGCTAGGGCAGCTTACAGCGCAGCGGTAAGAATCTTGATTTCTCTAACTTCAAGTAAAACCCTTGCATCCCCTTTCTCTCCGTCCCTCCCCCACCCTAGGCATTGTACTTGTTTCACTGTCATCCTGTTGAGTTTCACTGTTTGTATCACTCGTTATCACCTAACACACAACCAACAATGGATCAATGTGGGCTCCACATTTCCTTGATCATCCTTACTTTTTGTATATCTTTCAGTCATTTCTACTATGTTTTGTTTAGTTTAGTTTAGAGATACAGCGGGGAAACAGGCCCTTCAGCCCACCGGGTCCGCGCCGACCATCGATCCCTGCACTATCCTACACACACACTTGGGACAATTTTTACATTTACCAAGCCAATTAACCTACAAACCTGTACGTCTTTGGAGTGTGGGAGGAAACCGAAGATCTCGGAGAAAACCCACGCAGGTCACGGGAGAACGTACAAACTCCGTATAGACAACACCCGTAGTCAGGATCGAACCCTGGTCTCCGGAGCTGCATTCGCTGTAAGGCAGCAACTCAGCCGATGTGCCACCATGACCGCCGAGTACCTTCTCTATCTCTTGTTTCCTTTTCCCCCGAATCTCAGTCTGAAGGAAGGGTCTCGACCCGAAACGTCACCTGGTCCTTTTCTCCAGCGATGCTGCCTGACCCACTGAGTTACTGCAGCTTTTTGTGATCTATCTTTGCTGGAGGATCTCAGCGGGTCAGGCAGCATCCGTGGAGAGAAATATCGAGGACAACTGGAGGTGTGGTTCATGTGGAGGTAGAGCAAGGAACACCAATATTGGAGGAGAGGGGAGGGGAGGGGATGCACTCTTGAAGCCAAGCCAGAACCTTTCCAGCCTGAATGGAGTCCTGCAAACAGAACTTGGCATGCAAGTGATGAATGCCTGGAACGACACTCAGCATTTGATAGATGCAACTAACTCAGAGTGATGGTCAGCCCTGACAACACGCATTATGGTGTTTAAACTGAAAAGCAGGCAAATTCATGGGTACAAAAATAGGCCAGCATTTGATCAAATTTGCAATGCTAATGAAGTGAGATTTTATTGAACCTTCCTCCCAGGAGACATGTTTGCGGCGATCACATTGCAACTAAGGATGGATGAATACTTCAAGTGATTACAGACACCATTTATTAACGAGAGGAAGAAATCATTATTGATTACCTCATGTAAACACGAAGAAACTCCATGAAGTTGAGCACACAAAGAATTATAGCCGCAGAGACCTGGTCTATTCTCAGTCAAAAATAGACACAAAATGCTGGAGTAACTCACTGAGTCAGGCAGCTTCTCTGGAGAATAGGAACAGCTAACGTTTCAGGTCAATTCACTTCTTCAGATTGAGAGTCAGGGGAAAAGGAAACAAGAGATATCGATGGTACATAGAACAAATGAATGAATGAATGCCTGAAGAAGGTTCTCGACCCGACACGTCACCTACTGCCTGACTCGCTGAGTTACTCCAGCACTTTGTGTCTATCTTTGGTGTAAACCAGCAGCTGCAGTTCCTTCCTACACACCAGGTCTGTTATTGTTGTGCTCGTTCAAGTTATATTTTCATGCATCGAATTTACTTGATAGCTGTAAAGCCCCTCTGAAGTCATTTTCAAATCACTTCAGGGATTCACCCTCCCAACATCTGTACCAATCCCCACCCTACATTGGTGAAGTAATGTTCATATGTTTTGGGGCGGTACTGTGGTGCAGCAGTAGAGTTGCTACCTAACAGCACCGGAGACTGGGTTTGATCCTGAGGACAGGTGCTGTGTGTACGATATTTGCATGTTCTCCCTGTGACCGTGTGGGATTTCTCCAGGTGCTCCGGTTTCCGCCCACACTCCAAAGACGTACAGGTTTGCAGGTTAATTGCCGTCTGTAAAATTGTAAATATATCCGAGTGTGTAGGATAGAGCTAGTGTACGCCGCTGGTCGGCGCAGGCTCGGTGGGCCAACGGGGCCTGTTTCTACGCTGTATCACTAAAGTTCAAAGTAAAACACTGGAAGGCCAATATGTGCAAGTTATTGTCAGTGAATCCCCAATCTCAAAAATTAATAATCAAAAATGTGGACAGCAGTTATTAGTGTGCCTACTTCTCAAACAAAGTAAAAGAGTCGCATGCTGAACCGCTGCGTCATACCAGCACACACAGGTTCAATCCTGAACTCCGGTACCGTCTGTGTAGAGTTTGCATGTTCTCCCTGTGCAGCGCAGACTCGGTGGGTTGAAAGGCCTGTGCCCACACTGTATCTCTAAAGTCTAAAGTGACTGAAGCTAGATCGGAGTAGGCACTACCTTTAGTGCACACTCTAGATCAGCCAAGGATCCTTCCAGCTGCCTCTGAAGAAGTGCAGAGAGTCAGTAGCTTTCCAACCACAAGGCAGAGTCCACAAATGAAGACCTCTGCGGTTTCGAAAACTAATCTTAGAAAAACACTCACTTTCAGGGTTGTGAAATTTTCCACTTCCTGCACCAACCGTATTGCCACTATCTGAAGCACAGTGTGTTGTGAATGCATTTTGTGCCAAATTATGCTCAGTCATATGTCACAGGAGAGTCTTTCAAATGAGACCTTAAAGACAGTCTGAAGAAGGGTTCCAACCAGAAACGTCACCTATTCCTTTCCCCCAGAGATGCTGCCTGAGCCACTAATTTACTCCACCACTTTTGTGTCTGTCTTTAGACTTTTTAGACTTTTGAGATGCAACACAGAAACAGGCCCTTTGGCCCACCGAGTCCCCACTGACCGGCAAACATCCTGTACACTAACACGATCCTACACACAAGGGACAATCTTACAACTTACCAAAGCCAATTTACTCAAACCTGAACGTCTTTGGAGTGTGGGAGGAAATCGGAGCACCCGGAGAAAACACACGTGGTCACAGGGAGAACGTACAAACTCCTCAAACACAGTTGTATCTGCTTGGTCTGATGCAACCATATGGCCTTGTTACAATGTTAACATAGCATGCAGAGTATGAGAGATAGGAGTACACTTTTTTTTTTAATTGATCGAAAGATACAGCTTGGCAACAGGCCCATCGGCCCACCGAGTCCACGCCGACTGTCGATCACCTGTTCACACTAGTTCTGTGCTGCTCCACTTTCCCATCCACTCCCTACACACCAGGGGCAATTTACAGAGGGCAATTAACCCACAAACGTGCATGTATGTCTTTTGAGTGTGGGAGGAAACCGGAGCACCCAGAGGAAACCCACGCAGTCACAGAGAGAATATGCAAACTCCACACAGACAGCACCCAAGGTCAAGATCGAGCCCGTGTCTCTGGCATTGTGAGGCAGCAGTTCTACCAGCTGCACCACTGTGCCAACTAAGTAGGAAATAAGGAAAGAAAAAAAGGGGGCGTAAGATATCCATGGAGGATGATGGATATATTGAATGAGCTGCCAGAGGCGGTAGTTGAGCCAGGTACAAAACAGCATGTAAAGGACACCATGACAGGTACATGGATAGGAAGGGTTTCAGAGGGGTTATGGACTAACGTGACAAGCTTAGATAGGGCATCTAGGTTGGCATGGATGAAATGGGCTGATAGACCAGCAAATGGGTGATTGATAGACCCGTTTCCCTGCTGTATGACTCTATCAGTGCACGGAGAAACAGTTAACCTTTCAGGTCAAGGATCTTTTAAGCAGAACTAAGATAGGTTAGAAAACAGGCATAACATATGTTATGGAGAACGGAGGAGGGAACAAAAAAGGAACGTCTGGGATGGAAACAGAGAGATTGAACAGCACAGATGGTGTTGGTGCTGGCGAGAGAGGGTGGTGAGAAGCTTGTTAATCACCGCTGATCTAACCGAGGAGGTGTAAATGGAAAGAGATGAACAGGAATGGGTGAGAGAGAGTGAAAAGTAACAATGCTCGACTCTGGTGGAAACAAAACACAGGTTTTCAGAAACAGGGTTTCCTCCGGGTGCTCCGGTTTCTTCCCACATCACAACAACGGATGGGTTTGTAAGTTAATTGGCCTATGTAAATTGCCCCCAGTGTGCAGGGAGTGGGTGAGAAAGTGGGATAATGTAGCCTAGTGCGAATGGGTGATTGATGGTCAGCCTGGACTCTGTGAGCTGAAGGGCCTGTTTCCATGCTGTATCTCAAATGTAAACTATACAAAGTTGACATTTTGTAGTCATATTAGTGGCTGTACGTTAAATGTTGAGACACTTCAAAAGGGCAACATGTTAACAATGACATTGATGGAACCGTAGTAACTCAGCGGGTCAGTCAGCATCTCTGGAAAACATGGATAGAGGACGTTTTGGGTTGACATAATTCTTCAGACCTAACCCAAAACATCCCATGTTCCCATGTTCTCTTGAGATGCTGCCTGACCCAATGAGTTACTCCAGCATTTTGTGTCTTTTTTTTGTAAACCGGCATCTGCCGGTTCCTACATGCCACCCATGTTGACCTTTTAAAATGTCGGACAAGATTGGGGTTCCCCAAAGATTTTGGCATTTAACGTTCAACCACGGTGTGATTTTATAAAATGTTAGTAATTTAGTTTAGTTTACGCCAACCATTGATCAGCCGTTCACACTAGTTCTAAGTTATTCCACTCCATACACACTAGGGGCAGGTTTACAGAAGCCAATTAAACTATATACCCACAATCAGTTTGAAGGAGGGTCCCGGCCAGAAACGTCGCCTATCCATGTTTGATCCAGAGATGCTGCCTGGCTCGCTGAGTTACTCCAGCACTTTGTGTCTTTTCATGCTGGTAAAACACAGCTCAGTCTATGAGGGGGCATCAATGGTTGCTGAGAGCAGCCCTGGGCAAGGCTTCAACCTAACTCCCAGAGGTAAAAGGAAATGTTGCAAGCCTGTTCGTACACCTGGTTGGCATTTAACTTAATGAAGTAAAACTCAGTTCACAGTTCAAGGGTTTCAACTCCACATTGGAAACATCCTTGCAATACTCCATTTGTGGTGCCTCTCAGTACCCCAGGGCCTTTCGTTGGTACTTGGCCAAGAACCTACTTAGGCTCTGTGCTTCAGTGATGAAGCCTTAAGTTTACTGCTGGCAGTGTTCCTTGCAAGACTCTTAACAAGCCATTACTTTGTCCCTCTCTCTCTCTACGATCTTAGCACAATAATTTGTTGAAACAGTATTTTAAAATAAATGGGTTAACATGACCATTGAAGTACCAGACAATGGGAATGTTGAAAGAAGTACATGAAGTTTGCACACTAAAATAACACAGAGTGATGGCAGGCTAACAGCAAACACAAAAGGCCCTTATCTTATGTAATGGTTTATTATTCCTGTACAGGTTCTCTTAAGTTGCTGCCTTTTGAAAGCACAATCGATAGGCCATGAATCTTCTGTGAATTCATTACCTGATACATCACAATCAAAATGTACTGGACAAGATAAATGTTTAGCAACCTATACATCCCATCAAGCCTGGGGTCCAAACATTCAAACATTCAACTCCCCATTTAGCACATCAATGTGCAGATGAGTGGACATGTTTATAAGCAACACAATAGACCATCAGTCTGAAAAAGGGTCCGGATGTTAAACGTCACCCATCCAATCTGAAGAAGGGTCATGTCCCGAAGAAGAGTCCTGACCCAGAACATCACCTATCCATGTTCTCCTGAGATGCTGCCTGGTCCGCTGAGCCACTCCAGCACGGTGTGTCTGCTTTAGCAACCAACATCTGCAGTTCCTTGTTTCTACCCTGCACAGATGTTGCCTGATCCACCGAGTCCCTCCAGCACGTTGTGTTTTTGCACAGGAGGTCAGATATTGGCAGGACACAACCTGCTGGAGGAACTCAGCGGGTCAGGCAGTATCTGTGGAGGGAATGGACAGACGACGTTTCAGCTCGGGGCCCTTCTTCATGTCCATCCCTCCACGAATGCTTGCCTGGCCCGTCAAGTTCTTCCAGTGTTTTGCTCAAGATTCCATCATCTGCAGCTCCTGGTGTCTCCAGGTTTGCATTGCAAATCATTGCTTGAATGTTTGACTCAACTTAAATATTCGGTTTTACTCTCAACTATTAACACAAACGAAATTGGCCCCATCAGGTTTAGATTTAGGCAGCATTGCAGTAGATTATGGCTGTCAGATGAGAATTTGCTCATTTGATCATACTTGCAGTAGAGGTAAATTGGATTCCCTAGATTATGGGGCTTATGCCCCATGTGGTTTAAGAATATTATTTGAGAAAGATTAAATGATGATTCAATTCAATGATTCAACGACACTTTATTCTCACGTGTACCTAGGTACAATGAAAGGTTTTATTTTGTATACAACCCGGTAAAAAATATAGCAGACCTCACCTAGGCAGTACACAAGTGTCACCATGATTTATCACCAACAAAATTATAAAAGTGGAAGGAACATTCCTATCTATTGCCTGTTGCCACACGTGGCAGCAGACACACCTCCCACCTCCCCGCCAGGTATCCCCTTCATTCTCGATGGCCCTCCTCACTCTGACGGCCCTCCCCTCTATCCAACGGCCCTCCTCGCTCACCGTGGTTGCTCGCGGGTCCTTCCTCGCTCTTCCAGCACGAGTGCTGTCGCCGTCCGTGGAGGGTGAGCTGGGCCTACTGGAGGGCTTGGCCCCGCTCGTGGGAACACTCCCGGCCACACACCGCTCAGTGGGCTGAATGGCTTTATCCTGTGCTGCAGCATGCTATGACTTAGCGATTGTCTTAAAATAGGACCTCCCACTCCTGGGTCCACCTAATCATTTGTCATCATGGGAATCGGCCTTTACCTCTTTCACCAAAATGATACAGTGCCTGATCAGATATTTTTAATGAGAGATGAAGGTTGGGTGAAGAGTTTGTCAACACCCCACATTAGGCCTACTCCAAACCTACTCAGTTTTACAATTGGTATTGGCTTATTATTGTCATATGTATCAAGATACAGTGAAAAACTTTGTTTATGTGCTATCCAAACAGATCGTACCAACATGGTTTAGGTTTACCTTTGTCGCATCTACTGAGGTACAGTGAAAAGTGTTGTTTTGCATACTATCCAAACGGATCAGATAGTACCATACGTACAGGGGTGCATCAGTGGAGTCACTGCCATACAGCGCCAGAAGCCCGTGTTTGATCCTGACTATGGGTGCTGTCGATATGGAATTTGTACGTTCTCCCCGTGACCGTGCCGGTTTTCCCCAGGTGCTCTGGCTTCCTCCCACCATCCAAGGAAGTACAGGTTTGTAGGTTAATTGGCTTTGGTAACGATTGTAAATTGCCCCAAGCGTGTTAGATAGTGCTAGTGTATGGGGATTGCTGGTCAGTGGGCCGAAGAGCCTGTTTCCACTCTGTATCTCTAAACTAAACCAAATTAAATACAAACAAGGCAAACTCCAATATAATAGATAGAGCAAAGGGAAAGATACAGAATACAGAATCTAGTTCTCAGCATTGTAGTACATTAGTTCCAATGTCCACAATGGGGTAGGTGAATCAGACAGTGCCCTAGCTTATGGAAGGACTGTTTAGAAGCCTAATAACAGAGGGGAAGAAGCTGTTCCAAAGTCTGGAGGTGCACATTTTCAAGCTTCTGCATTTTCTGCCCGACAGGAGTGGAGAGAAGAAGGATGACTGGAGTTCTAAAGATCTTGAATACATCAGGTAGCGCAAAAGAGAAAATAAACAGAATACAGAATACAGCGTTGCAGCTGTAGATGAAGTGCAGAGGAAAAAAAGTCCAAGAGTTGCAATGAGGTAGATTGGAAGATCAGGAATTCACACAGAGCATATGAGGGGTCCATTCAAGAGTCTGATAAAGGGGGAAGAAGCTGTCCTTGAATCTGGTGGTACATACTTTGAAGCTTGTGTATCTTCCGCCTGATGGGAGAGTAGAGCAGTGAGAATGGCCGGGGTGTGTGGTCCTTGATTATGTTGGCTGCTTTTATGAAACAGAATGAAGCATAAACGGAGTCAATGGGGAGGAAGGCTGTTTTTCTGCTCCATACATTCAAGGACAAATATCAAGGCTGAAGCTCCAAGCCAGTCCTGGGGCATAGCTGGATTGCAGGAGGTGTTACCTTTCTAAGGGAAGGCAAGGCTACCACCTGCCCGCTGAGGTGGATTTAAATTATCGCAGGAGTTGCAATGTCAAAGACCAAGAGAATTATAACTGGTGTCATTCATCACTCGACCATCAAATGGGAAGCGATTATCCGGTCAACAACAAGTTGTTCTTTGTGGGAGCTGTTTGTTGACAAGGTGGCCCCTAACAGCGTCTAGACATCAAAAGTGCTACCTAAGCCAGAGAATGCTCGGAGACATCTAGACGCAATGAAAGGCGCACTTCTGTATTAGACGCACTATCTAGATCACAGCTTGGAGATTATTTTATTCATACAATATCTTCCTGTGCTTCTGAACCACTGATTGATGAAACCCGAGATATTTTATGTGCTGTCACTCCACACGCCCTAATCGACCTTAGAAACTGCACTTGGTAATGACTCCAACTCATATCACCCTCCACCAAGATTGATAGAAATACCCTCAAATTCATCAGACTGACATAACGTTGGTTATGCAATAGTAAAGGACAACTATGTCTTGGAGTCTTAGACTATATCTCTTAGTCACAGAGTCATACAGCACATAAACAGGCCGTTTGGCTTGGTGATCATCCCCTTGATCATGTTTCTGCACATTGTGGGTGGCTCGATTGTAATCATGTATTTTCTTTCCGCTGACTGGTTAGCATGCAACAAAAGCTTTTCACATGACAATAAACTAAACTAAACTTAACTTTGCCCCACCATGTTCATGTTAGCCTCAAGTCCCAATCTAGGCTAACCCCAGTTAGGATTAGCTAACCCTAGGGTGTCAGGAGTTATGGGGAGAAGGCAGGAGAATGAGGTTGCGATGGAAAGAAAGATCAACCATGTGATTAATTGGTGGAGTAGACTTGATGGGGCGAATGGCCTAATTCTGCTCCTAGAATTTATGAACCTACCAAAGCTTGGTACCAAGTTTACCTCAGACCATCAGTCTGAAGAAGGTTCTGACCCGAAATGTCATCTGTCCATTTCCTCAGCAGATGTTGTCCCTCCAGCACTTAGAGTTCTGCTGCTATCTGCAGTTACCAACATTGGCCTGCAGTCTTCTATATCTTGATGATTCAAGTGCTTGTCTGGATAGTTCACAAGTGTTGTAAGAATATCTGACCCAACCAGCCCCTCGGGCAATGCGTTCCAGATTAGAACCAAACTTTGGGTAGAAGATCTCTATCTCAGGTCTTCTCTAAACCTTTTACCCCTAATGCAAACCCACCTAGTTTTAGATACCAGGTACACAAAAATGCTGGAGAAACTCAGCGGGTGCAGCAGCATCTATGGAGCGAAGGAAATAGGCAACGTTTCGGGCCAAAACCCTTCTTCAGACTCTTTTAGATACCTCTGTTTTGAGTAAGTCTAAAAGCCCTATATCTGCCCCCACATAGTTTTGTACACCTGTGGTAAAAAATAAATAAAATATGGATGGTATGTTGGCACAGTTGACAGAGTTGCTACCTCATAGCACCAGAGACCCAGCATTCAATCCTGAATTCAGATGCTGTCTGTACAGAGTTTGCGCCGTTCTCCCCGTGACCGCGTTGGTTTCATTCGGGTGCTCCAGTTTCCTTCCACATTCCACTTTGCAAAATTTTGTAGGTTAATTGGCCCTCTGTAAATTGCCCTTAGTGTGTAGTGAGTGGATGAGAAAGTGGGATAACATAGACTAGCGTGGATGGGTGATTGATGGTCAGCATGGATTCAGTGGGCCGAAGGGCTTGTTTCCATGCTGTATCTTTCCATTCAAGTCTGTCGAAACCCGAAGCAGCATGACAGCATAGCAAAAACTGAAGGAAGACATTGTATTTGGAAATTCACTATTTTTGAGAATAATCTCATGGCAGTTATTTTGTCTATGATAAGCTGGTACTTTTGAACACCAGCCAGCTCGTCTCTGCTCCATTCTCTCTCCCCACAGCTTTGCAGATTATTTTTTTCATTCACAGATCAAAACATCTTCCATGTTATCACGTCGCCTATTCCTCTTCTCCAGAAAGGTTGCCTGACCCAGTGAGTTACTCCAGCTTTTTGTGTCTTATCTTCCATTAAAACATGAGTTTCTCTTTTTGAAAGTTGCTGTTGAAATTTGTCCACAGCTTTTTCCAGAGTTTTAACCAAATGCATTTGTGTGATGGAAGGATGAGAGGAAGGAGAAGAAATGGAGGACTCAGGAGAAGAAGGTAGTACATTGTAACAAGTAGCCACATGGGTGTGTGATTTTTTTTAAACTTGCAATATTTTACCTCAAATCTTACTTTCTAAGTACCCATTGTTGGGGAATCGAGTGCCAGAGACCAAAGTTTTAAGGTGAGTGGGGGGGAAATTACTAGGAACCAGAGGGGCAACTTTTTCACTCAGAGGGTGGTGGGTATATACATTTAAGATCACCCCTCATTCTCCTGTGCTCCAAGGAATAAAGTCCTAGCTTGCTCAACCTCTCCCTAATAGCTCAGGACCTCGAGTCCTGGCAACATCCTTGTAAATCTTCTCTGCTTCATTCCCAGCTAAACAACATCTTTCTTAAAACAGGATGACTAAAACTGAACACAATACTCTAAATGCGGCCTCACAAATGTCTTGTACAACTGTAACATGAACTCCCAAACTGTGCTCAATACTCTGACTGATGAAGGCCAATTCCTCAAGAAAAATGGGAAACCCAAAATCACGGAGTAGGGAGTAAAGAGAGAAAACGAAGAAACAAGCAGAAATTCTTCAAAGGTGGGTACCGGTTTAGACTTTAGAGATACAGCGCAGGAACAGGCCCTTCGGCCCACTGAGTCCACGCCGACCACAGATCACCCCGTACATTAGCACTATCCTCCTACACACTAGAGATAATTTACAATTTTCACCAAAGCCTACAAACCTGCAAAATGGGTCTGATTCTCATCCTTTTGAATGTCTGGGTGTAGGTCCCAGTGTTGGAATTGAGAGCCCATCCAATAAGAAGAAAATTATCCCCGATATTTTATGCTGGGAGAAATGGTTTGATTGAATACAATGGAGATGGGAAATGAGTTATTGTATCATTTAAAACCATCATGTGTTACTTTCCTTTCTTGGTTGAAAAAAAAACAGAGAACTGGGGCAGCGAGGCTTAATATCGCAAGATTAACAAAGTAAATCTCCCTAAACAAAAGTAATCTAGGACATGCAGAGCAATTACACAGCAGTAAACAACACTAATTCGACACAAATGTTCTTCAAATAACTGAGCATGCAATGTCTAAGAGCATTGAAGCCTCCCCTCAGAATAAAGTAATGAATGAGAGGGTAACAAAGCAGTGTGTAACTTTTACATTTAATTAACAGAATTTACAACATGGGAAACGACCATTTGGCCCATTGACCCATGCTTGTATTTGAGCTCCTCCCATCTTATGTTTATTTATTTTGTGCTCCAAATAAGCTCTGAACTACATAGACATGTATATGTATGTGTGTGTGTATATATGTGTATGTGTATATATACACACATACTCATGTTTTCTCTCTTTATTATATTGTTAGAGTGTACTACATCCTGTTGTGTTAGAAATTCATTGTTCTATCTGGGACATATGATAATAAAACACTCTTTACTTATTTCACACACTTTCATTCCATTCCTCCACATATGTCGGATAGGCCCCTTTGATCATATCCATTCCCTTCACTTTAATGGTGGTAAGCTGGTAGAACCAGCTTGTTGTCAAGCTGCAAAGGGTGCATAAAAGAGTTAGGAGGATGTCGCCAGCACTCGAGGGCCTGAGCTGTAGGGAGAGGCTGTGCATTCCTTGGAGTGCACTACGATTAGGGATGATCTTATGGAGGTGTACAAGATAGTGAGAGGAATAGAAAGGATAAAGGCTTTTTCCCCCAGAGCAGGGGAATAGAGAACCTGAGGACATTGGATCAAGGAGAGGATCATTTTAAAAGGAACCTTAGGGGGCAACTTTTTTTTAACACAAAATAGTTATGTTGGTGTATGGATTAGTAAGGGTGTCAAAGGTTATGGGGAGAAGGTAGGAGAATGGGGTTGAGAGGGACAGATAGATCAGCCATGATTGAATGGCGAAGCAAACGACAGTTTTAGTTTAAAGATACAGTGCGGAAACAGGCCGTTCGGCCCAACAAGTCCATGCCAATCTGCGATCCCCGCACACTAGTGGTATCCTACACACACTAAGGTCAACTTACACTTTTACTAAGCTAATTAGCCTACAAACCTGTATGTCTTTGGAGTGTGGGAGGAAACCAGAGCTCCCGGAGAAAACCCATGCAGGTCCGCGAAGGTCAACGAAGGTCCGCGAAGGTCAGCATCGAACCCGGATCACTGGCACTGTAAGGCAGCAACTCTACCACTGTACCACCCTCTATCGCTGCTGCACTATGCTGCCCAACTTGATGGGACGAATGGCCGCATTCTGCTCCTATGACTTATGAAACATCTTGACTTAAGGGCAACTTAAAAAAAACTTTTCTCACAGGACTAAACGTTATTTGAGGTGTCAATGCTCCATGTCCATCCTTATGACCCCTGGATGGTTAGATGTCAACCACAATAAAGGTTCTGGCAGCTCACATAGGCCAGATTGGACAAGGACAGCTGATTCCATTCCCCAAAAAGCATTGCCAGACCAGATGGGTTTTTATGACAATCCGGCAGTATTGTGGTCACCGTCACAGACCAAGTCTCTATTTAATATATTCCAGATTTACTTAGTTACTGCAATTTAAAATTCCTCAGCTGCTCTAGTGGGACTCGAGCTCTCATCTCAGGATCAATGGTCCAAAATGCTGGCTGTCTGTCATTCCAGTAAAAGAACCACAACATTATCAGACGTTTTGTGCTAGGAAGCATATCCTTGGGTTGAGAGGATGGAATTTCAAAGTAACAAATGTGCTCTTTTTTTAAATTGTCACTTGTTTTTTTCTATGGATTTTGCTATGGTGTTGCTGGCAAAGCTGACATTCACTGCCCTTGCCCAATTATCCTTGGGTAAGAATGTTTCCTTCTTGAGGGCGGCACGGTGGCACAGGGGTAGAGTTGCTGCCTTACAGCGCCAGAGACTCGGGCTCGAACCTGACTACAGGTGCTGTCTGTATGGAGTTTGTACGTTCTCCCTGTGACCGCATGGATTTTCTCCAGGGGCTCCGGTTTCCTCTCACCCTCCAAAGACATACAGGGTTCCAGGTTAATTGACTTTGGTAAAATTGTAAATTGTCTCTTCTTGTGTGTAGATAGTGCTAGTGAGTGGGTGGTCGCTGGTCGGCAGACTCGATGAGCTCGATGTTCCTGTTTCTGTGTTGTATCTCTAAAGTTGAGCCATTGTGGTCTTTCAATTAACTAATGTAGTCATGGTGGAAGGTTCTCAAACAGTGCTGTTACGGAAAGACTGCCCCCACAACACTAATGCTAACCACCACCTCACATACTATGAACATCTATGGACTGTCTTTAGTTGCAATATGGACTTCAGTTACTTGCACTAGTATTACAGTTATTAATTTATTGAATATTTTTTATTATTATATTAAATGCAATGCATGCCGTTAACAGCCCTGTTAAGTTGCTGCAAATAATAGAATTGTTCTGTTGGCAGCACAGACAACTCCTCCTAATAGACCAATTCTTAACGAGTTGGTCTCCATTTATTGACTTCTTGGATTCATGTGGTGCAACAGTAACGTAAAAATTCAAAGTTTTAGGTATGGGCGAAAAATGATCAAGAATATAAAAAAGCATGGACCTGTGGCGAGTGATAATCTCCTTTCTGCTTCACTTTCCTACATTTCTTTTCTTTACTTCACACTCACTAGACTTTCCTCTATTCTTTACTACTTCTTTCTTTCTTATCTCTTTCTAAAAAAAAAAGGGAAGTTGTACAAAGAATGTTAACATAATTTTGGGAACCTGTAAAAAGGTACCACTGTAATGTAATGTACTTACTTCTAATAAATAACATATTTTAAAAAAAATGTTTTTGAAACAGCCCTGTTAAGTTGCTGCAAATAATATAATTGTTCTGTTGGCAACACAGACAACAGTTAAACACTCTTGACTTTTGAAAGAGTTTCAGCATTTAAACCCAGTGCTATATTGGATCAGTAAAATATTTCCAAAGCAGAACTGGGAGGGATATCAGTAGACAGTTGCATTCCTGTTAGTGGTTGTGGCCACAAATTTCAGAGGCAAAGACCAGGATAGTAATTATATATTATTGTGCATTTTATACATGGCACACAATGCGCCTACTGGGCACCAATTGTGGAGAGAATGAAGGTTTTGGGTTGTGAATGGGGCATTGAACATGAGGAATGATTGATTGATTGATTGATTAAAAGATACAGCATTAGCCCACTGAGTCCACGCTGATCATCGATCACCTGTTCACACTAGTTCTAGGTCGCCCAATTTTCTCATTCAGTCCCTTGCACACTAGGGGCAATTTAAAGAGGGCCAATTAATTTACAAACCCCCATGTCTTTGGGATGTGGAAGGAAACCGGAGCACCCAGAGAAAACCCACAAGGTCACAGGGAGAACGTACAAACTTCACACACACACAGCATCCAAAGTCAGGATCGTAAACAGGTCTCTGGCACTGAGGACAGCAGCTCTATGAGCAGCGCCACTGTGACTCATCTTGAATTTTCTTGAATACTGTTGTGGCTGCTCTCATGAAGCCTAGTATTGTGGCATTTGACATGTTTCTAGATAGGCACATGGATAAGCAGAGAATGGATGGATATGCATCATGTGCAGCAGTGGATATAAGTATAACTTCATAAGTTCACAAAGTTGACACAAAATCAAGAACCTGTCAATGTTCGCTTTATAAATACCCAATTACAGCCTCCACAGCCGTATGTGGCAGTGAATTCCACAGATTTACCACCCTCTGACTAAAGAAATTCCTCCTCATCTCCTTTCTAAAAGAACGTCCTTTTATTCTGAAGCTATGCGCTCTGGACTCAGACTCTCCCACTGGTGGAAACATCCTCTGCACATGATGTATGGCATTGACATTGTGGGCCAACAGCCTGATCTGTACTGTACTTCCCCATGTTCTATGCAAGTAAATGTTTGGAATGATTGTTGTGGATTACGTACACCCTATTCTAGACCACAAACAAAGTCGCCTGGTTGCAGTACTGTTTTTATTAAGTTTTTATTAAGTTGTCTTTAAGCTGGAAAGTGTGCAAGAATGACATGAGGATATTGCCAGGACTTAAGGGTCTGAACTATTGGAAGAGATTGGGCAGGCTAGGACTTTATTCCTTAGAGTGCAGGAGGCTGAGGGGGGATCTTATAGAGGTGTATAAAATCAAGGTGGGGTGGGTGGGGGGGATAGAAAGGATGAAAGCATAGAGATTTTACCTAGGGTAGGGGAATCAAGAACCATAGGCTTAAGGTGAGAGGGGAAAGATTTAATAGGAACCCGAGGTGTAACTTTTTCACCAAGAAGGTAGTGGGTTTATGGAACGAGCTGCCAGAGGAGATAGTTGAGGCAGGTACTATAACAGCATTTAAAAGACACAGACAAGTTTGACGCAGGTACTATCATAACATTTGAAATATTTGGACAGGTAGATTGATAGGAAAGATTTAGAGGAATATGGGCCACACACAGGCAAATGGGAAGAGCTTAGATGGAGGCATCTTGGTTGGCACGGATGACGAGGGCTGAAGGGCCTGTTTCCGTGCTGCATGACTTTATCTTGCAACTTTGACTCATTATCAATGGTAATTCTCTGCACAATCATCTCGACCAAGGACAAGTGTAACGGCATGGTCCAACTGAATGGAGCAATCTATGTCGACGGAGCCAGATGGACACCAGAGACAGGCAGAACCTCAGCAAGTGGTGTTGCTGCTATCAATGCAATCAGGTGCTGCTGAAAGATTATCAATTGGGTGAAAGACATACTTTGGTCTACCCGAAACTTGTTGGTCTCCCAGCAGAACAAGATATCCATCGGGGAATGTTGCTGACTGGCCCGCTCCAGACTGCAGGAGTACATGCTGAGGGACTCGCTAAAACTCAGTGCAGCCAACGCCAAGGCTCTGTGGGGAAGGACCATAAACTAGGCCATAGGCAGAATCCAGTGGGGACACACTCAAACACAAGGGTAGGGATATCACCCAGGGGTGATGAGTTTGTTTAAAGATAGGTAGAACATTACCGAGTAGTTTTTGAGATACAGCGTGGAGATAGGCCCTTCAACCCACTGAGTCCACTCCAACCAATGATCACCCGTACACTAGTTCTATGTTATCCCAGTTTTACATCTTACACACCAGCGGCAATTCACAGTAACATATTAACTTACAAACCTGCACGTCTTTGGAATGTGAAAATGCACACCTCCAGATTCAGGGACAGTTGTTATCAAGCAACTGAACCATCCCATCAACAACTGGAGAGTGGTCCTGAGCTACAATCTACCTCATTGGAGGCCCTCGGACCATCTTTAATCAGACTTTACCTTGCACTGACCGTTATTCCCTTTTTCATGTATCTGTATATTGTGGGCGGCTCGATTGTAATCATGGGTAGTCTTTCCACTGACTGGTTAGCACGCAACAAAAGCTTCTCACTGTACCTCAGAACACATTAAAATATACTAAACTAAACTAAATCTGGGAGAAAACAAGAGCACCTGGAGAAAACCCACCCGATCACATGGAGAACATACAAACTCCGTACGGCCAGCACCTGTAGTCATGATCGAACCCGGGTGATACTCTTGAACGTATAGACACTGAGAATCTATTAAGGGTTTAGTTTAGTTTAGTGTCACGTGTACCGAAGTACAGTGAAAAGCTTTTGTTGCAAGCTGACCAGTCAGCGGGAAGACAATACATGATTACAATCGATCTATTTACAGTGCATAGATACATGATAAGGGAATAACTTTTAGTGCAAGGTAAAGCCAGTGATGGTCCAAGGGTCACCAATGAGGTATATAGTAATTCAGGACCACTCTCTAATTGTGGTACGATAATTCAGTTGCCTGATAACAGCTGATAAGAAACTGTCCCTGAATCTGCATTTGAATTTGCAGAGGGGTTTTTTCGTATGTATTTCTTATTCTGAATAAAGTTTATTTTGGGGGGGAAAAAGAAACTGCATACCAAAGTGGTGCAGTAACACTTTTGTGTGGAGTTGACCAAAAAGTTGAAAAAAATACCAGGGCTGGAAGCTGGAATTTAAACCAGATGCAAGGTCTGCAGAGAGCTGTAGTAACGCAGTATAAAGTTACCCTGGATGAACTCCTGTCACTAGGAGCCTCAAAGGGGATGAAAAAAAACTGCTGGAGACTCTGGAGGCCAGGACTTAATGCATACCAGGGCAAAGATATTCAGTGCGCTCAAACAAGTGATGCTGATGGGAGCTGAAGGCAAGTGAGGTATTCGGGTTGTATAGTACAGGTCACAGAAAATCCTAACCTGGTTAATATCAACCAGTTCAAGCCATAACTCAGTGTTAATTCGGATGATAATTACCAAATCTCCTGCAGCAATCACTCTGTAGATAAAGCATTTACACAGTGAGAATGGGTTGCTGTTCTCACAGTGACAGGGGTGGGGGGGTACAATGGGTCCATCTCTTGCAGACACTCCGCTCTGCGTTGGAAAGGCTGGCAGGGTTAATAACAGGAATTACCTGAATAAATAAAGTGACAAGAAGCGAGGGTGCTGGCACTCGTTAATGTGGCAGCACCTCGTCTCAACAAGTCAGCGCAAAGCAAATCCAGATAAACCTCCTTGGCATTTCAATCAAAGGTGCCGCGATTTATGGAAGTTGCCGCTGCATCAGACGACGTCAGATCAGCTCGGCGATAGAAGTCTTGGACAGCTTCAATCGCAGCTGTCGGAAAGAGAGACAGCATGCGATTACTGTTGTAAAGGTGAAGGGTGCACGGTTGTAGGGAGAGACCGTGGCAGAGTCGTGCATGGCGGCATTGCCTGCGTCACTGCACAGTGATGAGTACCCACTCCCACGCTGCACTGATCTTCTCTTTCAAACGGGCCAGCACGGGCATGAGGGGCAGAATTGCCACCAGCTGACTGTACTCTTTGCACTACCTGTTGCGCTTGTGTATGATTCACTGGTTCAATGGCGCTTTATTGTCACATGTGCGAAGTGCAAATGCAGAGTGAAATTCTTTCCTCGCAAACTGCCCAGTAGAGTATTGCCAGACCCAAACACTGTCCCCCAATTAGTAAAGTGTACAGAAACAGTCCACTGAGCCCGCATGCATGAGGCGCCATGTTTGGGCACCATTTTCAAAGTCTAGTCCGTGCTCTAGTTTTTATGAGTGGTGCCCGATCCTGTCGAGCCCCAGGCTGCTGCAGGGCCTCCAGCCATCGCCATCCTTAGACTTGTGAATCGACCAGTGAACCCTCGCCACTCTCCTCGCCCGTCCACCCTTGTGCCTTATGTATGGTCTGACTGGTTAGCACACAGACAAGGTTTCCCACAGCAAAGACAAGGATCTGCAAAGTTATATCTTTACACTGAATGTTGTGCCCTTTATCTTTGCACTGTGGATGACTTGATCGTATTCATGTATAGTCTTTTTTTTTACTGGATAGCACGCAAACAAAAGCTTTTCACTGTACCTCAGTACACGTGACAATAATAAATCAAACTGCAGATGCTGGAATCTCGCGTAGACCACAAAGTGCTGGAGTAGCTCAGCGGGTCAGGCAGCATCTCTGGCGAACATGGATAGGCGACGATGCGGGTCAGGACCCTTCTTCAGGCTACAAGTTTTTTTCCCCCACTGTATCTCGAGACATGCGACAGTAATAAACCAATTCCTGACCGATTTCTAAGAAAAATAATTCCCCAGTCCCGGATTTGCAGTGACAGTTCGGACAGTACATATAATATAGAACTTAGAACAGTACAGAACTGTAATGGGCCCATCGACCGATGATCTTGTGTTGAACATGATGCTAAATTAAACTAATCTCATCTGCCTACACATGATCTATATATTCCTCAATTCCCAGGATGTGGTGCGTGGCGGTAGAAGGCTCCCAGGACGTGGTGCGTGGCGGTAGAAGGCTCCCAGGATGTGGTGCGTGGCGGTAGAAGGCTCCCAGGATGTGGTGCGTGGCGGTAGAAGGCTCCCAGGATGTGGTGCGTGGCGGTAGAAGGCTCCCAGGATGTGGTGCGTGGCGGTAGAAGGCTCCCAGGATGTGGTGCGTGGCGGTAGAAGGCTCCCAGGATGTGGTGCGTGGCGGTAGAAGGCTCCCAGGATGTGGTGCGTGGCGGTAGAAGGCTCCCAGGATGTGGTGCGTGGCGGTAGAAGGCTCCCAGGATGTGGTGCGTGGCGGTAGAAGGCTCCCAGGATGTGGTGCGTGGCGGTAGAAGGCTCCCAGGATGTGCCGCAGAGCTGAACGACCCGGTGGGCCTCGCCGCCGAGAACAAAGAGGGGCCCAGCGGGGGGCTGTCAAGAACTAAGAGGGACCCAGCAGGGGATCGCCTGCAGCCACGTGCGGCAGCAGGCCTGGTTCACCTCTGCTTGAAGATAAGACTGCACTAAGAACTTTTGAAACGTTGTCAGTGCCAGAAAGGAGGCAGCTCTTTGTGTACTGCCAAGGTGAAGTCTGCTGTATGATTTTCCCCGATTGTTTGCAAATACAAATAATTTCACTGTACCTAGGCACATGTGACAGTAAAGTATCATCGGATCCCTGCATATCTAAAAGCCTCGTAAATGCCACTATAGTATCTGCAAATTGCAGATGAGGAGCATCTCCCAATATATCCACCGTAGTAGGCATGTTTTATTTTCACTGGTCGGGGGTGTGTGTCCACTCATTGGGAATGCCCATCTCGGTCACCAGTGGTGATATTAATAACAAGTGTGTCAAGCTTATAAATAGACAGGGGGCCAGATCCAAGCCCGAAGATAGACATGAAGCCACCCATTTAGAACAGACCAAGTATTAGTTGAATCAATGATGTAATGGCACAAAGTGGGAATGAAAATATGCTCCTTGCACCCAGCTTCACGTGCACTCACTGACAGATGAGGCCTCGTCTTTCATTAAATTATGTATTGCTGACGCATTTCTACACAGACAAGGGCAGCACGGTGGCGCAGCGGTAGGGTGGCTGCCTCAAAGCGGCAGAGACCCGGGTTCAATCCTGACTACGGGTGTTGTCTGTAGAGTTTGTATGTTCTCCCCGTGACCGTGTGGGTTTTCTCTGGGTGCTCCAGTTTCTTCCCACAATCCAAAGACATACAGGTTTGCAGGTTAATCGGCTTGTGTAAAATTGTAAATTGTCCCTAATGTGTAGGATAGTGCTAGTGCACGGGGTGATCGCTGGTCGGCACGGGCACGGTGGGCCGAAGGGCCTTTTCACACTTTGTATCTCTAAAGTCTAAAAACAATCATGACTAGGTACAGAATCAGTTCCACTTTTGGTGTATGTTGGACTCAAGATTTTTTTTACCAATTTGCAGGAAAAAAAAAAAGAGAGAGAGAGAGAGAGAGAGAGAGAGAGAGAGAGAGAGAGAGAGAGAGAGAGAGAGAGAGAGAGAGAGAGAGAGAGAGAGAGAGGATCAGATTCTGCGGAGAGCATGGATAGGTGACGTTTTAGGTCGGGACATATGTTCAGATTGATTGTAGAGTGGGCGGGGGGATGGAAGCAGGAAAAGAGGTGGGGACAGGATAATGCCTGGGATACATCTCTGGCTTTCCATTTCCCTCCTTCTCTCCTCAGCCAACACCCTTTATTCTCCTTTTCCTCTCTCGCCTTTGTCCATCTGCCAATGAAACCCCTCCCCTCACCTAGGGGAGATCGAAAAGCAGTGGACATTGGTTTAAGGAGAGAGGGGAAATATTTAATAGAAACATGAGGGTCAACTTCCCTACTCCATCAGTCTAATGAAGGGTCCAGACACAAAACTTCACCCATACCACCCCCCCCCCCCCAAACCTCCACAGATTGTGTCTGACCCACTGAGATCTTCCAGCGCCTTGCGTTTTGCTCAAGGTTCTAGCACCTGCAGTTCCTTGCATCTTCATGACTAGATTCTCCCTGGGCTGATTTCAATGATAATTGGTCCAATTTGGTTTATGATATTCATGATTTTGAATAAATAATTATTGCCTTCATTAATTTGTATGTTTATAGGCATGGGAAATTAGTTTAATTGTTTAACCTCACACCACGTTGGCTGTGCTCACTCCTGCCAACGGGAAGAAGGTATAGGAGCCTGAAAACTAACATTTAGATTCAGGAGCAGCTTCCTCCCTATAACCATCAGGCTATTAAACACTACAACCTCCAAATAGCCTCTGAACTATATAGCCTTGGGGACATTCTTTTGTAAACTATTATCGTGTATTTATTTGTTATCATATATATATATATATATATATATATATATATATATATATATAGACAATATACCTATATACAAACACACACACACACACACACACACACACACACGTATATATACTTATACACAAATACGTAGACTATATATAATACATTTTTTGTAATTTATTATGGATTTTACAGAGTACTATGTTTCCATATCTGATATGTTGCTGCAGGTAAGAATTTCAGTGTTCCAATTTGAGATAAATGACAATAAAACTCTCTTGACTTGATCATTTTTAGCATGGACATTATGGACCGAAGGGTCTGTTCCCACGCTATGTATCAGAGAAGCTTTCCGGCTATGTTTGAAACTCCTCTTGTTGTTCCCGCGGCTGCAATCAAAGAGAACTAATTGCATGTTCCATCCCCTACACCTTTCACCCCGAGACGTCACAATTAATTTCCCTCTCAACCATCCAGAGTAAGGATTGAAAATAAAATCCTCTGTGAAGTCAGCTGATGAATAAGTGTGCCTGACCAAGGGGAAAACCACCATGGCCAAAAGGCTGCAGTGAAATCACTGCATGTCAGGCAGCACGGTGATTAGATTCATGGCAGCGATTACTTCTTGCACGCCGTGGGAAGGTAGCAGGGAGCATGCGGAGTGTGAAGGGGAGTGTTCGCCCTCACTGCCTGCACTTCATCCTTCGAAGGAACCCTGTCCCCGCAGGGAGCAAATGCTGCACATGGAAATGTTCACATTGTCACCGCGGTGGTTGAAGGCAATAAACGGAAGAAACTTGCATTCCCATGGCGCCACTCACCATTGCAGGATGTTTATTGTTGCAGCCAATGTTGAACTGCAGCTAGTGTTGCACTGTTGGAAATCCAGCAGATTTGTTGCATTGCTGGGAATCTCGCAGCCAGTGTTACATCGTTGGAAATCCTGCAGTATTGTTGCATTGTTTGAAATCTTGCAGCATCATTGCAAATTCTGCAACATTGTTACATATCTTGCAGCCAGTGCTGCAATGTTGGAAATCTTGCAGCCAGCGCTGCATGGTTGAAAATCTTGCAGTCATTGACAAAACGTACGGTATTGTTGCATCACTGGGAATCTTGAAACCAGCACGCCCGCAGTAACCACCTCATCAACAGATTGCCAACTGGCAGGCAATCAGTTCCAATGATTTTGCCAGTGGTTGAGGGCAAATTTTAACCAGAGGCCCATTATCCTGTTTTAAACCTGTGGCTGTGAGATCCGCTGTGCTGCCTGAGAGGACAGAACAACACCTGCTGTTAATGCTTCCTCTTCATAGTTCAAGTACATGACTCCCTTCTAAAAATAAATGTTCCACTGCACATTTCACATAGGCAGTAAGACAGGAGACGAAGCACGGCTAAGTACTTAAAGATGAGCCAAGTGCTACTTGTAACTCCAATCCTGATGTAGTTTAGAGATAGAGTGAAAACAGGCCCTTCAGCCCATCGAGTTGGTGCTGACCTATGATCACCCATACACTAATTCTATCCTATAACTCTCGGGAGAATTTACAGAAGCCAATTAACCTACAAACCTGCAAGTCTTAAGAGTGTGGGAGGAAACCGGAGCACCGAGAAAACCCACGTGGTCACGAGGAGAATGTACAAACTCCACACAGACAGCACCCGTAGTCAGGATCGAACCCTGGTCTCTGGCGCTGTAAGGCAGCGACTCTACCGCTGCGCCACCGTGCCGGTAGTCTATTGATTCTTATTTAATGGTGAAAAGGTCCTGATGGCAAACCATATTCCAGAATGTTCAAAACATTTCTAGCAGTAGGCTTGTTATTTTTATCGCCCTTGCTACCTGCTTGGAGATTCGCTATGTCAACGCATACTCCCTTGAACTTCCACAGATGTACGGTAGAGTGCATAATGACTGGTTGCATCACGGCCTGGTTCAGCAACGCAAAAGCCCAGGAACAACGAAGATTACCAAAAGTGGTGGGCACTGCCCAGTCCATCACACGTTTACTATGATGTTTACATACTGCTGCAAGTAAGAGTTTCATTGTTCTGTTTTGAGAGGTCTTACAATTAAACACTCTTAACTCTTACCCATCATAAATTGGCATTTCTTCAACTATCCAATGCCCTCAGGGTAAGTATCCCTTACCCAAATCTCTCTGCTTATCCTTTAAGCCGCACAAAACTAGATTAATGCTGAAATAAAAATAGAAAATGCTGAAAACACTCACTTTTACACTTTTTAGACTTTTAGAGATATATAGAATGGAAACAGGCCCTTTGACCCAGGGAGTCTGTGCCGATCAGCGATCATCCCCCCCACCACCCCATACACAAACAATAATAATGCATTTTATTTGCTGGCGCTTTCTGGACACCCAAGGGCACCTTACAGGCCATAAAAATCACAATACATTTATCAATATTAAAATCTAGTTGATTAAAAACAAAAAGCAAAAATAAATAAATAAATAAATAAATAAATAAATAAATAGATAAATAAATAAGTGAATAAATAAATAAATAAATAGAATGAAAAAATATATCCTGCACACGAGGGACAATTTACAATCTTATGAATTAACCTACAAGCCTGCTCGTCTGCGGAGTATGGGGGGGAAACCAGAACACCCGGAGAAAACCCACATAGTCACAGGGAGAAAGTACAAACTCTGCACAGACAGCACCTGTAATCAGGATCGAACCTGGGTCTCAGGGGCTGTAAGGCAGCAACTCTACTGTTGCGCCACCGTGCCAACCATCATGGTCGGGCAGAATCTTTGAAAGGGGAACATTTCAGGCCAAAGACCCATGAAATAGTGGGTTTGGACAAATGGTCTTCAACCCGAAACATTAACTCTGTTTATCTCTCCCCAGATGCTATCTTACCTGCTGAGTATAATCACCATTTTCTGTCGTTATTTCAGACTGTCAGCAGTTCTTTTCATTTTCATTCACTATTTAGTATCTCATTTTCAATGATAACACTGCCATGAAATACAATTTGGGTTACTCTGGTGTTAGAGCCATGCAGCATGGAAACAGGCCTTTCAACACATCTCGCCCATGCCAACCAAGATGCTCCATCTACACTAATCCCACCTGCCCGCATTTGGCCCTTATCCCCCTAAACTTTTCCTATCCACGTACCTATCCAAGTGTCATTTGAATGTTGTTATTGTACCCGCCTCAACTATCTCCTCTCGCATCTTGTTCCATATACCCACCACCCTCTGCATGAAAAAGGTTGCCTATTAAATCTTTCCCCTTGCACCTTAAAACCTATGTCCTCTGGTTCGCAATTCCCCTAACCTAGGAAAAAAGGCTCTGTGCATTCACCCTATCAAATTATTTTACACACCTTCATCAGATCTTCCCTCAGTTTCATGCGCTAGTAGGAATAAATTCCTTTCCTGCCCAACCTTTCCCTACAGCTCAGACCCTCGAGCCCTGGCAACATCAATGTTATTTAGGCCACAGTTTTATTCCCGTCGAACTGTGCGAGCCAACATAGTAAAGATCCAAGATGGTGAGCGACAGACAGTCATGAATCATTGTCTGAGACCAGCATACTGTGTCACAGCAGCTCATGATCAATGACTTACACACACACATCACTGAGTGAAAAAAGGTGACATCAACTGTATTTATCATTTCTGCTGCACGACTCAAGAGCAGAAATATAAGGAGAGTCTGGATAGGTAGCACAGTTGATAGGTAGCACGTTTGAGCTAGAAAGGGCTCTTAAAGATAGCGGAGTCAGGGGGTATGGGGAGAAGGCAGGAACGGAGTACTGATTGTGGATGATCAGCCATGATCACATTGAATGGCGGTGATGGCTCAAAGGGCCGAATGGCCTACTCCTGCACCTATTGTCTATTGTCTATTGTTTAGTTTTGTTATAATTTAATTTAGAGATACAGCACGGAAACAGGCCTTTTGGCCCACCGGGTTCGCACCAACCAGCGATCCCCTTACAGGAACACTATCCTATACACGAGGTACAATTTACAAAAAACAAATTAACCGACAACCGTACATCTTTGGCGTGTGGGAGGAAACCAGAGCACCCGCAGAAATTGATTAATAAGGGTGTTAGGGGTTATGGGGAGAAGGAAGATAATGAGGTTGAGTGGGAAAGATAGATCAGCCATGATTGAATGGTGGATTAGACTTGATAGGCCAAACGGCCTAATTCTGCTCCTAGAACTTCTGAAAACCCACGCAGTCACAGGGAGAACGTACAAACTTCATACAGACAGCACCCATAGTCAGGATTGAACCTGGGTGTCTGACGCTGCAAGACAGCAACACTATCGCTCCACTACCTTACTGCCTCATCTGCTCCATCACCGGATCACATCAGAATGTTTTACTTTGACACAAGAAGCCCATGTCAGCACTTTGAAAATCACTACAATTAATTTCATTGCACCACTCTTTGCTTCTGGCCTGCATACGTTTTTAATCCATGAATACAACACAGGTGACCCAGCTGGTATAGTCCCCGCCTCACTGCGCCAGAGATCTGGGTTCGATCCTAATCTCGGGTGCTCTCAGTGTGGAGTTTGCACATTCTCCATGTGACCTCATGGGTATCCTCCAGGTGCTCCGATTTCCTCCCACATCCCAAAGACGTGCGGGTTTGTAAGTTAATTGGCCCTCTGTAGGTTGCCCAGTGGGTAAGGAGTGGATGCGAAAGTGGGATAAAGTAGAAAGAGTGTGAATGGGTGATCAACGGTCAGCGTGGACTCAGTGGACTGAAGGGCCTGTTTCCACGCTGTATCTCTAAACTAAAATAACTCTTCTTTAAATGTTCTGTTGAATATCCTTTGCTGACTTTTCACACACCTGTCAGTTCATCTGAATGAATCAGAATATGATTTGCAACCAAACTGGTTTTTATATTTTACATAAAAATATTCCCCTTTAAGGACTATTATCTCAACAGGCATTCCTTGTCTTGTGCCTTTTAAATTATTTTGATTAAGCAGTCAGTGGCGCATTGCCAAAACAATATAGTCCTATCATTTGGGTTTTATGTGCACCCCTTGGGTGAACCCCTTGGGATCACATAAAACTAAAGAGCCACAGGAACACAACATGGCACTACAGTGAATAAAAGTCTCAACATCCCAACTGTAAAAACGCTGGTGTCAACACCAAACACGTACTCTGTTTTCATTGCATCAGGTAGGTAGCCTCAGCCTGATATAATTCTACACAGTGAAGAGCATCAATCAAATATGTGTGGAAACGTGAGAGAAAGAGAGAGAGGAGGGAGAGAGAGCACAAGTGTTAGTGATAGTGAGGCGAGTGTGAGCACATTTGTTTAAACACACAGACACCGACGCACACACGGGGACACACACACACACGGTGACACACACACACACACACACACACACGGGGACACACATGGGGACACACACACACACACGGGGACACACACACACACACACGGGGACACACACACACACACGGTGACACACACACACACACACGGGGACACACACACACACACGGGGACACACACACACACGGTGACACACACACACACACACACACACACGGGGGGACACACACACACGGGACACACACACAGACACCGACGCACACACGGGGACAGACACACACACGGTGACACACACACACACTGGGACACACACACACACACACGGGGACACACACACACACACACACGGGGACACACACACTCCTGCAGATGCTGGTTTATCAATTAAAACACAAACTGCTGGAGTAACTAAACAGGTCAGGCAGCATCCAGTGTTGCCTATCCATGTTCTCCAGCGACACTGCCTGACCCGCTGAGTTACTCTGGCACTTTGTGTGGGTTTTTTTGTAAACCAGAATCTGCAGTTCCTTCTGTCAGCATCAAATCTTGTAGGTACACAAAAATGCTGGAGAAACTCAGCGGGTGCAGCAGCATCTATGGAGCGAAGGAAATAGGTAACGTTTCGGGCCGAAACCCTTCTTCAGACCTCAAATCTTGTATATGTGTGTGTGTACTGTATATAGAAATGAATGCACGCTCACATCATATACACATGTGATTGCATACACATAAAATAAATTACATGGCCTATTCTCCACTGTTCTTAAGCGACAGTATATTTTATTCCACAAGACACTGGCACTGTTTACAGGACAGCATTGTTGAGCTGCGGATTCGAGCTACTTGTCAGATGCCACCAAAACAAAAAAATCAATGAATCAAAAATACTACAGATAAACACACAGAGAACAGAAGCATTACCAATGAGGAGTAACATGTGCATTGAAATTAACCCAATGATTAATAATTGATCTTGTAAGCAATCTGTGCAGTTGAACATTAACACAATCCCTTGGTTTGAAGTAGTAAATCCGCCTCTGCCGCTGTGGTTTTTGTTGTTGCCGTTCTCCAGTCATCAGGAAAGCTTAAGAACAGCACCAACAGCCCTGTGCAGAAATGTTAGAGATTCCACCATGTTTTAAAAATAGTAAGCTCAAAAGGTCTGTACTTGCAGAAGGCAATGTGTGTGTGTGTGTGTGTGTGTGTGTGTGTGTGTGTGTGTGTGTGTGTTTCTCTCTCTGTGCCTGTCTCTCTCTCTGTATCTCTTTCTCTGTCTCGCTGTATGTGCGTGTCTCTCTCTGTATGTGTGTCTCTCTCTCTCTGTGCGTCTCGCTCTGTATGTGTGTCTCCCCGTTTATGTGTGCCTCTCTCTCTGTGTCTCTGTGTGCCTCTCTCTCTCTCTCGCTCTGTCTCTATGTGTGTGTGTGTGTGTGTGTATGTGTGTATGTGTGTGTGTGTGTGTGTGTATGTCTGTGATTGTCTGTGTGTGTGTGTGTGTATGTGTGTGTGTGTATGTCTGTGATTGTGTGTGTGTGTGTGTATGTGTGTGTGTGTGTGTGTCTGTGTCTGTGTGTGTGTGTGTGTGTGTGTGTGTGTGTGTGTGTGTGTGTGTGTGTGTGTGTGTGTGTGTGTGTGTGTGTGTGTGTGTGTGTGTGTGTGTGTGTGTGTGTGTGTGTGTGTCTGTGTGTGTGTGTGTGTGTGTGTGTGTGTGTGTGTGTGTGTCTGTGTGTGTGTCGACCCAATCTGAACCTGACTTAATTCTCCATTAAAATAACAACAGAAAAAAAACCACACTGTACTTTTTTGAGAGTTAAATGCATGCCACAGCATCAGATCAAATGAGTTTTCAACGTAATTTGACATTCTGGAGAGTATCATATATTCTAAACAATGGTGAACTGTTTCAGGTCAGGCAATACACTCATGTGCAACAGCTGTACCAGATACAATCTTATTAAAGTTGCCTACCAGTTCTGTAAATCTTTCCTCTTAACACTAATTTGCCAAAAAGGGATTTATATTAAATCCGAGACATACACCACCCCAGCCTATTACACATAGTCTCACAAGAATCAGAGAAAGGAGTGCGATTTTATACAGAATGTCAACTGAGCAACATTCCACCAAATATTATTTTTGTTTTAAGAATAAGGTAACCATTAACTAATCATGTGTGTGCCAGGTCAAAGGTTACAGATTTTCTTTTCAAAACACTGTTCCTCTGTGAATCCTCCGTATGCAAAAAGACTACAAATCGAAAGTTGCCTCAAACATAATGGCCCCGTCATGAAAAGCTTTTGTATATATTGTTGGATGAACAGCACAAGCCCCATTACATGCGTACTTGTTTGTTAGATAGTGAAATACAGCATGGAAACAGGCCCTTCGGCCCAGAGAGTCCATACTGACCATCAACCACCCATTGACACTAATCTAATCCACCTTTATTCTCCCCGTATTTTTATAATTTCCTCCTGGATTCTACCACTCACCTACACTCAAGAGGACACTGTGAATTTAGTCCAAATAGGCCCTTCGGCTCACCGGGTCCTTGCTAACCATCGATCACCCCTTCACACAGTTTTATGTTATCCCACTTTCTCATCCACTCCCTATACACGGAGCAATTTTTAGAGGCCAATTGACCTACAAAACTGTGATGTGGGAGGAAACCGGAGCACCCGGAGAAAACATACGTGGTCACGGGGAGAACGTGCAAACTCCACATAGACAGTACCCGAGGTCAGCATCAAACCCAGGTCTCTGGATCTGTGAGGCAGCAACTCCACCAACTACACCACAGTTGATCATGTTGGCTATAGAATAACTTGTATCAATTGCACTAGTTATTGGGAGTGTGTTTAAGAGTGCATAAAGGCTCCAAAGAACCCAGAAATGTTGACTTAATAAATCTGATACAAAGACTGAATTAAAAACAACAGACATTTGGACAGTTAATGGATAGGAAAGGTTTAGAATGAAAAGGGTGGCATAGTGGCACAGCAGTAGAGTTATAGTGTGGAAACAGTCCCTTCAGCCCACCAAGTCTGTGCCGACCTGTGACCCCCCCATAAACAAGCACTATCCTACATGCTTCGATGATCGATGGTCACAGCAACAGAGACCCGGGTTCCAACTGGTTCCATCCGGTGTGACTACGGGTGCTGCCTGTACAGAGTTTGTACATTCTCCCTGTGACCGCATGGATTTTCTCTGAGTGCTCTGGTTTCCTCCCACATTTCAAAGACATACAAGCTTTGTAAGTTAATTGGCTTTAGAAAAAAATGTCCGTAGTGTGTAGGATAGTGCTTGTTTATGGGGGGATCACAGGTCGGCACAGACTTGGTGGGCTGAAGGGACTGTTTCCACACTATATCTCTGAAATCTAAAATATAATGTGACATATTTGCATGGATAAGAAAGGTTTAGAGGGATACGGGCCAAACACGTGGAGGTGGGACTATTGTAGATGGGACATCTTGGTCAGCATGTGCATGTTGGACTCAAGGGCCTATTTCCGTACTGTATAAATCAATTGCTGCACCTTAAAGATCCATTGCATACCAGCCAGCTCCATTTGATACTGGATAGCTTCATCAAACCCAGCCCATCCCCAACTTAGATGAACAAGAACCAAGTTCAGACAATTAAATCCTCACAGGCTAGATATCTATTACAATAAGGGCCAAATATTTATTGCAACTATATCACAAGTATTTAATCTCCACCACAGTTCCATAAACATGGGTTGGAGACAATGCCAACAACACATAGGATGAGCACAACTATAAAAGCAAACAAATAAATATAATTTACAGGCAATCACTGGTCCATAAAATTCAAACAGTTACTATCATAATATCGGCCAGAATCAGGTTCAACAGGGAACAACATATAATACAGAGCCAAAACAGGCCTAAAAGGCCTCTATAATATGACCAAACCAACTAGGCCTGTACATCTAGTGCTACTGGACTGGCAGAGATCAGACACTGGCTGTGTGTGTGCGCGCGCGTGCGTGCGTGCGTGCGTGCGTGCGTGCGTGTGTGTGTGTGTGTGTGTGCGCGCGCGTTGTGTGTGTGTGTCCTCCACTTGACTGATTGAACAGCACTGATGTTGGGCAGATGCCAATTAAAACACTCACTTTTCAGACTTAAAGGGAATCCACAAACAAAAACAAAGTGAGTGAGAAATGAAGCGTATTATCAGCCAATGCTGACAGAAAGTCATAGAGTTACAGATTTAAAAAAAGAGAATCTGTGTGGAAACGGGCCATTCGGCCCACCGTCCATGCTAACTACTCGTTTACATTAGCCCCATCTCCACACATTCTCATCAACTCCCCACGGATTTTGGTACCAACCTACTGATTTGGGGCAATTTGCAGTGGTTGATTACCCTGCCAACCCACACATCATTGGGACATGTTTGTACACAGAGGTTGAACAAACTCCACACAGACAGCCTCCAAGGTCAGGATTGAACCATGGTCTTTGGCACAATAAGGCAGCAATTCTGCCACTATGCCGCCTTAACATTATTGGTGACATTTTAGCACAGGGCTATTCTGATAGAGAATCCTATAGGGAAAGCTATTCAGTTCCAATGGGTTGATGTGACATGAATACTCAATCCTTGTTTGAGGTTATATGGTTATATGGTTGTACTGAGAACAATCAGAAGACATGTCGCTGAATACTCCACCACACTTCTACATGTGTACGATGGAGAGTGTACTGACTGGTTGCATCACGCCCACATTGGTGACTCAAACGTTCAAGAACGAAGGAGGCTGCAGAGAGTGGTAGATACTGCCTGGTTTATCGTGGGTACTGACCTCCACACCATTGAAGGGATCTACAGGAAGCGCTGCCTCAAAAAGGCAGCTAATAACATCAAAGACCCACACCACTGGCTATGCTCTTTTCTCGTGACTACTAACGTGAATGTAGTACAGGAGTCTGCGAACCATTACCTCCAGGAAGAACAGCTTTAGAATTTGGAGACTAGAATTTAGGGATACAGTGCGGAAAGAGGCCCTTCGGCCCATTGAGTCCGCACCGACCATCAATCATCCCATACACTAGCACTATCCTACACACTAGGCACAATTTACAATTTTACCGAAGCTAATTAACCTTCAAACTTGCATGTCTTTGGAGTGTGGGAGGAACCAGGATCACCCGGAGAAAACCTATGCAGTCACAGGGAGAAGGTACAACTCTGTACAGACAGCACCCATAGTCAGGATCAAACCCAGGTCTCTGGCACTGTAAGGCAGCAACTCTTCCGCTGCACCACTGTGTCACCTCTTTCTTCTTATGCTTCTTCCTATTGACTATCAGCTTTTGAACTAACCTGCACAACCTTACTTCAGCACCAAACCACTTCAGACTTTTCGCTGCCCTGGGTTACTTAGAGTAATTGATAATTGATTGTATTTATTGTTGTTGTTGTTGCATCAACTTGGGCCTGTGAAGCAACAGCAAGCAAGAATTTCATTGTTCCACTTCATATCTAGTGCATATGACAACTCTTGACTTTTAAAGGACACTGGTATTCTGTGCAGTATCCTTTTCCCCAACACATCCCATTCTTTCTAAAGTCCAAATTAGCAGCATTTCTGATCCGATCAAGATTTCTCCTCACAAAGGGCGCAGCAGATAGAGCTGCTCCCTCACTGCGCCAGAAATCCATGTTCGATTCTGACCTCGGATGCAGTCTGTGTGGAGTTTGCACGTTCTCCCTGTGACCGCGTGAGTTTCCTCCGGGTGCTCCGGTTTCCTCTAACATTCTAAAGAAGTGCAGGTTTGTTGGTTAATTGGCCCTCTGTAAATTGTCCCCAGTGTGTAGGGAGTGGATGAGAAAGTGGGATAACATGGATAACTAGCGTGAAGGGGTGATCGATGGTCAGCATGGATCCGGTCGGCCGAAGGGCCTGTTCCCGCGTTGTATCTCTGAACCATGCAAAATCCACGGTCTCCTCTTTCCAAAATCCAGTGTCCAAAATCCACGGTGTCCTCCTTGCTTTCCAGATAGGTTCCAAAGTATGTGGCTCAGTCCAACCAAGGACATTGGTGGTTTAAACACATTCTACAGTTAACTCCTTGAGGACCAATGTATTATTTGTAGTTCTTTGACTTCATCCGCCCCCACCTCAGCAATAAGACATCACCCCTTACTTCTTGGAAACCCCTTAGAAAAAATCTCCTAAAGACCCATGATGTTATGCAGCATGTTATAGGAAAGATGTTCTCAAGTTGGAAAGGGTGCAGAGAAGATTTACAAGGATGTTGCCAGTACCTGGGGGCCTGAGCTATAAGGAGAGGCTGAGCAGGCTAGGACTCTATTCCTTGGAGTGTGGGAGGATGAGGGGTGATCTTACAAAGGTGTACAAAATCATGAGAGGAATAGATCGGGTAGACGCACAGAGTCTCTTGCCCGTATAGGGGAATTGAGAACCAGAGGACATACTGTGGGTTTAAGGTGAGGGGGGGGGGTATATTTAGTGGAACCCGAGGGGTAACTCGTTCACACAAAGGGTGGTGGGTGTATGGGACGAGCTACCAGAGGAGGTAGTTGAGGCAGGTATTATCGCAATGTTTATGAAACATTTAGACAGGTACATGGATAGGACAGGGTTAGAGGGATATGGGCCAAATGCAGGCAGGTGGGACTAGTGTAAATGGGACATGTTGGTCAGCATTGGCAAGTTGGGCCGAAGGACCTGTTTCAATGCTGTATGACTCCATGTTCTTGGGTGGGCATTAACATTGGGAATATGGCACAGAAATGTTATAGAAATGATGCAAATGTCAGTCACCAAGGCAAGTCTGACCCTCACAAACTTATAACAAGGCTTTTTGGAGGGAGGTGAAAATGATCTGTCAAGTGAAACTTTGCAAGCACCCACAACTCTTATCATTCAACCATTCATTCTGAACAATCAAACCTTTGCAATTTCACACAGAACACATCTCTGAAACCACCTTGGATTTGCCTTGTTAAAAAAAAGCCCACATATGTATGAGAGAGTAGCGATTTCCAAAAAAAAAGCCAGCAGCCTGCCTCCTGTTAATTGAAAATATCACTGAAGAATATTCAGATGCAAACTTAAGTGTGCAAGTGATGAATGTCACTGGTTGTTTCTGGTGCGTTAGATGCACGAAGCTATTGCTAAAAAAAAATAATAAAAAATACAACACAAAGAAAGCCTTCCAGCAAAAAAAAATCAGTGTGGCAAAATTCAGCCGAGATAGACGCCAGCTAGCAAGCAGCGTGCGGGACTCGCAGAAATGGGTGCAATATATCAACGTTTCACAGTAACAACGACTGAGACCGGCGCCAGGAGTGGAGACGATTAAAAAAAAAGGCAATGAACTAATGCATGAAGGAACCTTATCCAAAACAAAGAGAGAGAGAGAGAGAGAGAGAGAGAGAGAGCGAGAGAGCGAGAGAGAGAGAGAGAGAGAGAGAGAGAGACTTACCACGATTGCTCCAGTTCCCAGTCTCTGAAGAAGTCGAACTCGAAAAGGTCCATAGCAGAACGCTGAGCAAGCGTCGCTGTCAGTGCTGCGTCCGGCTAGGCATAAGGTGATTGTTCCTACAGTGTGGCCGCACTGAACGCGCTGGCTGCCTCTCGCACTGAGAGAATGTTGCCTGTCTTGGCTGTGCGAGGCAGAATCAACATCTCACACACACACACACACACAGAAAGAGGTGGAGCCTCCGTCAGCAAGAAGCCATGACATGGAGCTTACACAAAAAAACGCTATCTGCTGTGCGCAAGGCTTATTACACAATTGGATGGAGGATGCTGCCTGTTCCCCAAGTGCATACCCTCCACCCCTGCTCGCTGAACAGCACCAGAACAGGCCCTTCGGCCCACCATGTCTGTGCTGAACATGATGCCAAAACCAAAGATAGACACAGAATGCTGGAGTAACTCAGCGAGTCAGGCAGCATCTCTGGAGAAAAGGGATAATTGTTGACTTTTCGGGTCCAGACCCTTCCTCAGAACAAGACCAAAGATAGAAGTCTGAGGAAGGTTCCAGTCCGAAACATCGCCTATTTGTTTACTCCTGACCCGCTAAGTTACTCCAGCTTTTTGTGACTATCTTCGGTACAAACCAGCATCTGCAGTTCCTTCCCCTGTTTCTTCCTCGACCGCTGAACCAGCCAATTTCCGTCTACCAATACTCTCCTCCGCTTGGCAAAGCTGGTCATTACCCTCAACAACTTCTCCTTCGACTCCTCCCACATCCAAGGTGTGACTACGGGCCCGTGCATGGGCCTTAGCTATGCCTGCCTCTTTGTAGGGTACGTTGAACTATCCCTGTTCCAGGCGTACGCTGGCCCTACCCCAAACTCTACCTCCACTACATTGATGACTGCATTGGTGCTACCTGCTGCACCCATGCAGAACTCACTGACTTCATCAACTTCACCACTAATTTCCATCTTGCAATCAAATTCACTTGGACCATCTCCGACATCTCCCTACCGTTTCTAGATCTCACCGTTTCCATCACAGGAAACAGACTATTGACCGACATCTACTACAAACCTACTGACTCCCATAGCAATCTTGACTACACTTCTTCCCACCCTGCATCTTGTAAAGACTCTATCCCCTACTCCCAATTCCTCCGTCTACGCCGCATCTGCGCCCAGGATGAGGTTTTCCATACCAGGGCATCGATGTTCTCATTCTTTAGGAAACAGGGTTCCCCTCTTCCATTATAGATGAGGCTCTCACGAGGGTCTCCTCGATATCCCGCAGCTCCGCTCTTGCTCTCCCTCCCCCCATTCGTAACAAGGACAAAGTCCCCCTTGTCCTCACCTTCCACCTCATTAGCTGTCGCATACAGCGTATAATCCTGCAACATTTTCACCACCTCCAACGGGATCCCACTACTGGCCACATCTTCCCATCCCCTCCCCTTTCTGCTTTCCGCAGAGACCGTTCCCTCCGAAACTCCCTGGTCAACTCGTCCCTTCCCACACAAACCACCCCCTCCCCAGGTACTTTCCACTGCAACCGCAGGAGAGGCAACACCTGTCCCTTTACCTCCCTCCATGACTCCATCCAAGGACCCAAACAGTTTTTCCAGGTGAGGCAGAGGTTCACTTGCACCTCCTCCAACCTCATCTACTGCATCCGCTGTTCCAGGTGTCAACCTCTACGTCGGCGAGACCAAGCGCAAGCTCGGCGATCATTTTGTTGAACACCTCCGCTCAGCCGTCTTAACCTACCTGATCTCCCAGTGGCTCAGCACTTCAACCCCTCCCATTCCCAAACTGACCTTTCTGTGCTGGGCCTCCTCCATTGTCAGAGTGAGGCCCAAAGTAAATTGGAGGAACAGCACCTCATATTTCGCTTGGGTAGTTTACACCCCAACATTGACTTCTCTGACTTCAGATAGCCCCTGATTTCTCTCTCCATCTCCTCCCCCTTCCCAGTTCTCCCACTAGTCTTACTGTCTCCGACTACATTCTTTGTCCCGCCCCCTCCCCTGACATCAGTCTGAAGAAGGGTCTCGACCCGAAACATCACCCATTCCTTCTCTCCAGAGATGCTGCCTGACCCGCTGAGTTACTCCAGCATTTTGTGTCTACCTTCGATTTAAACCAGCATCTGCAATTCTTTCCTACACATCTGCAGCTCCTTCCCACACATGATGCCAGGACCAACTCCTATCTGCTTGCACAGAACCCAAATCCCTACATTCTCTGCATATCCATATTCCTCTCCAAATGGCCCTCAAATGTCACTATCGTATCTGGCTCAATTACTCCCACTTCTGATCAATTAGCAATGTTGTCTGAAGATGGGTCTCGACCGAAACGTCATCTTTTCCTTTTCTCCAGAGATGCTGTCAGACCTACTGAGTTACTCCAGCTTTTTGTGTCTACCTTCGGTTTTAACCAGCATCTGCAGTTCCTTCCAACACAATGTTGTACATATCCTGGTCTTGGCACCCGGTGGCCCTTCACTCTCAATCCCCAACCAGGTCCCCAAGGCCAGTGGGAAGGTCAATCAGAGGGAGGGTGGTGTCAAATTCATCGTGGAGACACAAGATGCTATAATTGTGTGAAAAGAAAAGTGCTGGAGGACCTCGGCAGGTCAGGCAGCATCTGTGGAGGGAATCGATCTCCATCTCTTGCTCGCCTCCATCCATCTCTCAACCCATCCATGTCCTGCTCCAACCATCTCCCACCCACCTCCCTCTCCCATCCCATCCCTCTCCCATCCCCAATCCTTCTCATGACCATCCTATCACCAACTAGACAGTGGTCCTGATCACCTATCTACCTCATTGGAGACACTCAAACTATCTTTAATCGGACTTCACCAAACGTTATCTTGTCCTAAAAGTTCTTCCCGTTATCCTATATCTGTACATGGTGGGTGGCTCAATTGTAAGTATAGATAGTCTTTCCGCTGACTGGATAGCAGCAACAAAAGGTTTTCACTGTACCTCGCTACATGTGAATAAACTAAACAAAACTAAATTCTCATCCCATTTTATCCCTCCCTATTCCTCTCCCACCCCATCCCAGTCCCCCCCCCATTTCTCTCCCCATCCATCTCTCTCCCACAATGAACCCTCTCCCTCTTCCATATCTCTCCCACCCCATCCCTCTCTCGTCCCCTATCCCTCACTAACACCCATCCTTTTCCCACCTCCATCCCTCTCCATTCCCATCCATCTCTACCCCCATCCCTCTCACCCACCCACCCACCCACCCACCCCCCCCCCCCATCCCTCTCACCCCACATCCCTCTCTCCCCGCCATGCACACATACTCCGTGCTGCATTTGGGATTTGAGATTGTTTTGCCCCCCCTAACCTCTCATGCCCCATCCTCTCCCATCTCCATCCCTTTCTCAAATGGACAGGGAATCTGAAGAAGAGTCCCAGCCCAAAACGCCGTCCGTCTAATCCCTCCACAGATGCTGCCTGACCCACTGAGTTCCGCCAGCACTTTATTTGTTCTCATATTTCTCATATTTTCTTGAAATGTAATAGGAGACCATTCGACCCATTGAGTCTACGCTGGCTCAGAACATTCCACAGTCCCATTCCCTCACTTAGTTTAGTTTTAGTTTAGTTTAAAGATACAGCATGGAAACAGGCCCTTCGCCCACCCGAGTGCACACCAGCCAGCAATCCCTGCACATTAACACAAGCCTACACACACGAGGGACAATTTACACTTATACCAAGTATACAAACCCAAGCCAATTAACCTACAAACCTGTACGTCTTTGGAATGTGGGAGAAATTGAAGATCTCCAAGAAAACCCACGCAGGTCACGGAGAGAACATACAAACTCCGTACAGACAGCACCCATAGTCGGGTTCGAGCCTGGGTCTCTGGCATTGCAAGTGCTGTAAGGCAGCAACTCTACCGCTGCACCACTGTGCCGCCCCTCCTTCCCTTCTAAATCATTTTTTCTCACATGCCCTTCAACATCGACCTCACCTCCAATTCTTCTGTCGTCTACCGACTCCAAGGGTAATCTCAACCATCAATCTTCATGCCAACAAGCGATAAAGCATAGAACAGTACAGCACAGAAACAGGCCCTTCGGCCCACAACGTCTATGCCAAACATGATGCCAAGATCAACTCTTATCTGCCTGCACATAACCTATATCCCTCCATTCCCTGCATATCCACATGCCTATCCAAAAGTAGCTTGAACGCGCTATTGTATCTGCCTCCACCACAACCCCTGGCAGCGCGTTCCAGGCACTCACTACCAAACATGTCACTGGACAAATTCTTTACTAAAAATGCTGATAATCTGAAAAGTCTTTTGAAGAATGCTGGAACGATTCGCAAGTCGGGAGGCTACTATTTCTGCCATGTTCATTTCCTAGGTTTGGCAGTTTCTTTGGAAAGGTGTGGCCTGGTCCAGATTTAGGTTGAAGGATAAACCCTCAACATGGACACTGGACATAACCATCTTGTTCTTTAGACTTTAGAGATTCAGTGTGGAAACAGGCCCACCAAGTCCACACTGACCAGCGATCGCCCCGTACACTAGCACGATCCTACACACTCTGGACAATTTACAGAAGCCAATTAACATACAAACTCGCACGTCTTTGGAGTGTGGGAGGATACTGGAGCACCCGGAGAAAACCCACGCGGTCACAGGGAAAACATGCAAACTTCGTACAGTCAGCACCCAGGAACGAACCTGGGTCTCTGGCGCTGTAAGGCAGCAACTCTACTGCTGTGCCACGGTGCCTCCCTCTCTTCACCACTTCAAACCAGCTGTTTTCTGCTCCAGGAGACTTTGCAGGTAATCCATGGTGACAGTCTTATCCTATTCCTCAGGGAATGAGACTCTGTCAAAGGAATCCAGCATTAGCTGCTCTCCCAAATGGATGTGAATGGTCACATCACTTTGAAGAGCAACCAGACCAATATTTATCACTCAACTAGGGCCTTTATGAGACCCTGCCGTGCCAAAAGCCCCTGGCACTATACTTTCAGAAAGGGTGATACAGTGGCTGGTAGTGCTGCTGTCTCACCGTGCCAGTGACCCGGATTCGATCCTGACCTCAGCTGCTGTCTGTGTGGAGTTTGCACCTTCTCCCTGGGACTGTGTGGGTTTCCTCCTGGTGCTCCGGTTTCCTTGCATATCCCAAAGATATATGGGTTTGTGGGTTAAGTCTTCTCCGTAAATTGTCTCCTCGCGTGTAGTGAGTTGGTAAGAATGTGGTATAACATAGAAACTAGTAGAACTAGAAAAAGGGTGATTCAAGGTCAATATCACTCGATGGGCCGAAGGGCTTGTTTCCATGCTGGTTTCATTCAAATATTCCAGTGTATCTTTCAATCAATCTTCCCATCTTAGATGGAAAGATACAATGTACTCCATGAAGCATACTAAGATTATAAAGGGTTGGAGAAATAGTGAGTTATCTTTCTACTCTTGCCTATTGGTATGCTGTGATACTTAACCACCTATAAACTTGCCTCTCAGCTTAAGGTCTAAAGTCTCCTTATCCAGGAGTAAAAAAGCTTAAACCAAGACATATTCCAGCATTTGCAATTAAATCCCAGCCATTCAGAACATTAGCATTGAGTATAATAGTGAGGAGTCATGTTGCAGCCTCATTGGACTTTAGTTAGGCTGCATTTGGAGTATTGCGAACAGCTCAGATCGCCCCATTATGGGTAAGATGTGGAGGCTTTGGTTTAGTTTAGTTTAGTTAAGTTTATTTTCATGTGTACCGAAGTACAGTGAAAAGCTTTTGTTGCGTGCTAACCAGTCAGCGGAAAGACTATACGTGATTATAATAAAGTGATCCACAGTGCACAGATACATGATAAGTGGCATTGATATACATACCACTCAAGAAAAGAAGCTTGCACTCACATTTCAGGGTTAAAGAGCAGAAGAAAATACGAGCAGGAATATATCATTTTGCCCCTTAAGCCAGCCCCGTCATTTTGTTTTTCAATTTCATAGAAACATCATGGAAACAGGCCCTTCGGCCAACTGTGTCCATGTGACCATTGTTCACCCCTTCACGCTAGTTCTATGTTACCCTATTTTCGCATCCACTTCCTACACTCTAGGAGCATTTTACAGAGGGCCAATTAATCTACAAACCTGCAAGTCTTTGTGATGTGGGAGGAAACCCACGCGGTCACAGGGAGAATGTGCAAACTACATACAGACGGCACCCAAGGTTGGGATCGAACCTGGGTCTTCTGCTTAGTGAGGCGGCAGCTCTACCCGCTGGGCCACTGTCCCACATTTGATCTTCCCCTGGGCCTCATCTCTTCTTCTGTGCCAGTTTCCACATTGTCCTCAGTTACCTGCTCTTGCAAAAATCTATCCATTTCCTCATTAAGTACTCCTCAATGATCCAGCCCCAGCAACCTCGGGTAGAGATTTCCATACATTTGCCACCCTCTGTGAGAAGTAATATCTAGTTACCTGGTGATCCCAGCCTTCCCCTACAGGGTTGTATATGGCACAAGTTGAAGCCTACCCAGATTGCAGCTTCCTTTCCTCGAGTCAGAATGCTCTGGACTTATGAGCGTGAGATTTAAGCTGCCGCCTCAATATTTCATAGATGGGGTTCTGCACTTGTCAGAAGTTCTATTACCTGCACCAATGTCTGCCCATAAAAGAACAAAGGCATCTCAAGGCATTACCTTATGGAACACTGAGAGTTCTCCCCTTTTCCTGATCAGGCCGGCACAGGGGTAGAGCCATTGCCTCACAGCGCCTGGAACCCGCCGGGTTCGAACCTGATCTCAGGTGTTGTCTGTACGGAGTTTGTACCTTCTCCCTGTGACCGCGTGCTCTGGTTTCCTCCACATTCCAAAGATGTGTGGGTTTGTAGGTTAATTGGCTTCTGCAAATCATCCCTAGTGTGTAGGATGGAACTAGTGCACAGGTGATCGCTAGTCAGCATGGAAAGCCGGTTTCCACGCTGTATCTCTAACTTAAACCGAACTAAACTAATATTTATCCCGCTACAGACAACAAAAGCAAATGATATGGTCACAAATGATATGTTAGGAGCATGCTGTGTACAAATTGACCAAAGTGCTTCTTCCAATTCAACAATGACTGCAGTTAAAATGTATAATTAAGGAACTGCAGATGCTGGTTTATAGAAAAATAGACTCAAAGTGCCAGAGTAACTCAGCGGGTCAGCCAGCTTCTATGTAGAACATGGATAGGTGACGTTTTGGGTTGGGACTCTTCAGTACATGGCCAAAGTAGTGCTATTTAAAGGAGGACTACTTTGTGCAGTATAAATAAAATGTATTTATTGGAAGTAGGGATGATCAGGGTGTGTGCAATATTCACTATTAACTCCTCATAATGCAGATTGTAGTGTCATTTTCCACAAATGGGCTCATTTAGCAGATAAGCCCTATTGCAACACATAGCTGGCTAATATATTCTCAGCTGTTAATGCAATGGAATATTTTATCAAAATAACTGGACTGTCACAATAATCTGGAATATGATCATGCAAAAAGCAAGCTGCCCTGAGCAATAGAAAGAGAATTTGCTTAGTGGTGGGAGGGAGAATAATCTATTTGGTTGCCACATGCAGTAACAAATGAGTGTTGATAGAATATAACTTGGAAACATGTATTGTTGGTCAGTTACCAACAGTAGTCATAAGTCCAGGAACAAATCAAAAAATATTTTAATTTACATACCAACTTTAAAAACAATGTTTAGCATTCATATAGCATACTGCAGCTTTATATCACTTTGGATAGGTCACATTTGGAGTCTTGCATGCAGTTCTGGTCGCTCCATAACAGGGAGGATGTGAAGGTTTTGAAAAGGGTCCAGAAGAGGTTTACCAGAATGCTGAAGATGGACACAAAGTGCTGGAGTAACTCAATGGGTCAGGCAGCATCTCCGGAGAAAAAGGATGGAGGATGTTTCGAGTCTGGACCCTTCTCTGCCAGGATTAGCGGTTATTAGCTGTAAGGGGAGGTTGGACAAACCTAAATTGTTTTCTCTGGAGCATCAGAGGTTGAGGGTAGATCTGATAGAAGTATATACCATAATGAGAGGAATAGATAGGGTACGTCAGTCAAAATCTTTGTCAGAGGGTGGAAATGTCAAAGATTAGAGCGTATAGTTTTACGGTGAGAGGCACAAGTTTTAAAGGAGATGTGTGGGGCAGGTTTATTTACAAAGAGGGTGGTGGGTGTCTGGAACGCACTGTCAGGGGTGGCGATGGAAACAGATACGATAGTGGTATTGAGAGGTTTTCAGATGTCCCTGCATATGCAGGGAATAAAGGGATATGGCATTATGTTCGGCATGGACATTGTGGGCCGAAGGGTCTGTTCCTGTGCTGAAGAAGAGTTTTGAAACATTACCTATCCATGTGCTCTTGAGATGCTGCTTGACCTGCTGAGTATTGCTTTTATTTTGTAAACCAGCACCTTCATTTCCTTTGTTCTCCATTGCTCTCTATATATGGCAGAACCATACAAAAAAATAGACAGAAGATAGACACAAAGTGCTGGAGTAACTCAGCGGGTCAGGCAGCATCTCTGGAGAAAAATAATGGGTGACGTCTCGGGTCGAGAGCCTTCTTCAGAAATAGACTGCCCTGCAAAGAGATGACACAGACCTATAGGGCCGAATGGACTTCTGTATCATGGAAATTTTGCGATTGGGTGATGGTAGGTGAGAAGAGAGAGCTGGTGCAGAGAGGTTGGGTTCCAAAGAGCATACAGTAATTTGCCACAAGTACAAGATAGGAAGTGGATAGGAAGGAACTGCAGATCCTGGTTTAAACCGAAGATAGACACAAAATGTGGAATTAACTCAGCAGGACAGGCAGCATCTCTGGAGTCTGAAGAAGGGTCTCGACCCGAAACATCACCTATTCCTTCTCTCCAGAGATGCTGCCTGTCCCGCTGAATTACTCCAGCATTTTGTGGCTATCTTAGATAGGAAGTGGAGAGGTTTAAGGAGGAGCTAACTGAACTTTCCTGCAGGAAGCTTTCCAAAACAAAGACATAAGCAAAATCACAGGAAGATTTAAGTAGAGAGTTCCACCGAGACAGTTGGTTTCCTGTCACTAACTAGTGACAAAGGTTGTAATGGCATTGTAACAATCATGTAAAAGCATTTTGTATTATAAAGGGATCTACATATGTTTAATATTTATGATGTCATGTGCCAGACTATGTTAAACATTAAATGTGTTTTTATATATTATTTATGTTTAATAGGTATATTTGGCATTTCAGTCGTGCTTTGCTACGGTTGTGAAATTGGATGTTGACGTCTCTGGCTTGTGGGAGGTCCTGCCACAAGTGGGCCTGTGTTTAACTTACAGGATGCCATAGTGATGTAGAGAGAGTTACAGAGGGCTGTAGAGCCATCTGGAGGATCAATGGATCTCTGCTCCAGACAGCAAGCAGCACCAAACAACATCCTAAAAGGGAGACACCAAATGCTGGAGGAACTCCGCGGCACAGCGGTAGAGTTGCTGCCTCACAGCGCCAGAGACTCGGGTTTGATCCTGGCAAAGGGGGCTGTCTGTACGGAGTTTGTAGTTCTCCCCGTGACTGCATGGGTTTTCTCCAGGTGCTCCGGTTTCCTCCCACACTCCAAAGACATGCAAGCTTGTATGTTAGTTGGCCTCTGTAAATTGTCCCTAGTGTGTAGGAGAGCGCTAGCATATATGGATCGCTGGCTGGTGTGGATCCGTTGGGCCGAAGGGCCTGTTTCTATGCTGTATCTCTAAACTAGACTAAACTAACCATTGTAAAATTGTCCCTAGTGTATAGGATAGTGCTTGTGTATGGGTGATTGCTGGTCGGCACGGATTCAGTGGGCCGAAGTGCCTGTTTCCATTCTTTATCTCCAAAGAGAAACAGGCCCAACATTACAGGTCAGAGATCCATCGTCAAAGCTGAGGCTTCTGCAGGAAAGGTGACCGTGAAGCAGAATCGGGGGGCATGAGATGAAAGAGGGACCATCAAGACTATATTGAATACGTTTGGAACTTTGTCGACGCCCTCCACGTGGCGACTCTTTGTATACCTACTTTGTATTGTATGCAAAGCAAAGAACTTCATTGAGTGGAGGTGAGTGGGAATAATTTGGTGAGGCGAAGTTTAGAAAATTATAAGGAAACGATAAACCAATAATGAAGAATAATGATATGGATTGTGATATCCATAGTCCGTTAGGGACAGAGCATTCAAACCTTCAAATAAAGAAAATTGGCTAAAAGTTAAAATTAAAGACTAAAGAATATAAGAGTCAGGGAATCATGGTGCAGCTCTTTCAGACTTTGGTTAGGGCCGCATTTGGAGTATTGTGTAATGTTCTGGTTGCTCCATATTAGGTAGATAGAAATATTACAACAGATATTTTTTAAATGATGTAAGACTTAAAGATGTTGCTGTTGTGAGTGACCTGAGTGTCTATGTGTATGAACCACTGAATGTTGACATGCAGGTACAGGTCCACCACCAATTTGCTGGCAACTGGTGGTCCGGCACCTTCTTTAACCCGACAAAGTTACGAGAGCGCACTTTAAATTCCCAGCCGCGGAAGTCTTCCCGAAAATGTGGCGCCTAGGCTGGGTGAGATGGCCGATCTCCACCTCATCGGGACTTCCCCTCTGATCGGCAGGTTGAATTTGCCCCGTGTGGTCGGAGCTCTGGAACTCCAGCCCGGCCGCAGCTGGCAGATCCATTCCCATATCCAACTTCCGACGCCGACTTTGCACGCTGGTATCTCAGCCCCTCAGCGGCCTAGGCGGTCCATTCCAGTACCGTTGGACTCCTCTCGGAGGCCGAAACCTCTGTTGGTCCGGCTAGATGAATAATCCAAAAAAGCTCTGGAACCAAGGGCGTTGAAAAATCGGTAGTGGACCTGTATCAGGAAGTCGTCAAACTCTGTCGCAAGATGATTTCAATAAAATAATTCAAATGTTTTATATAGAGTCTATACCTGAACCATTCATAAGTCAAGTCTCCTAACTGACCGAATATACTTGTGATTGAAAGGATGCACCAAAGGTTCAGCGGTTCAGTGGTGGAGAATATGGATAGATGACGTTTTGTGTTGGGACCCTTCTTCAGACAAAACTTAACTGTACTTACAGGATTGGGAACTCTTTCAATCAATAGATCCCCTATACACCAGAACCCCCACCAATGTCGAACTGTCCACAAAATCCATACCAGTTTGGTCATTGAATATGCTAACAACATATGCCTAAGGAATACAAAGCCAAAAAATATGATAAACACAAAATGCTGGAGTAACTCAATGATTCAGGCAGCATCCCTGGAGAAAAGGAATAGGTGATGTTTCGGGTTGAGACGCTTCATCAGACCAATAAGATGATAGCCAGTTAAGGCTCTGTCTTACCTGTTTGCGGTCATCGACGGTGAAGCGCGGCGTCGCCGGTAGAGGGGACCGCACGGCAACGGCGAGAGCGCCGAGCCTATCCACGGGAATGGATGATGCGCGGGGGCCAAGTAATTCAAATACGGCTGGTCCCACGTGCTTGCGGTAAGTAAAAAAAAGTTTTAAAAAGGGCGGGCCGACTGCGATGACGTCGGCCCGCCGCACGTGACTCACGAGCGGCGGCTGTGGCGGCGGCCGTCCTGATCGCAGCGCTGTAGCGGTGGCTGTGCCTGCGGCCGTGCCGCACACGTGCCTCACTGGCGGAGGCTGTGGCAGTGGAAGTTTGATGCACGGCGCTCGAGCCACACTGGCGGCGGCCCGTGCGGGCGGCCGTGCCGCACTCGTGCATCACTGGTGGAGGTTGTGCGGTAAGAATATAGTTTTCAACATTGTAGGTTTTATTTTAGCACCTTGCGGTGTTGGGAACACCGCCGCACGGCCCCGGAATTGTGCGTTCTCACGAGTACGTGGTCTATGGCGGCAGATTCTTCCCGTTTCGCCGCCAATGACCGCAGACTCGTGAGACAGGCCTTTTACCATTTGAATTAGTGCACAATATTGTCTGACTTGCAGACTTGGATTCAATGTGTCCTAATATTACTCTTTAAGAACTAACACTTATATTGAATCGATTTATACATTTAGATTATAACATCTGTCCTTATTTCAGTGCATGAAGAGTTTCAATTTTTTATATGCACAATCAATCGCACTTGAAGGCCAGAAAAGTCCTGCAATGCCTTTAGAAAAGCAGATTCAAGTTACGTTTAGACTTCACTTTGGACTTTTGAGATATAGCATGGAAATAGGCGATTTAAGGCACCGAGTCCACGTCGATCAGCGATCGCCCCGTACGCTAGCACTCTCCTACACACTGGGGACAATTTACAATTTTAACAAAGCCAATTAACCTACAAACCTGTACATTTTTGGAGTGTGGGAGGAAATTGGAGCACCCGGAGGTTGGTCACTGGCAGAACATACAAACTCCGTACAGACAGCATCCGTAGTCAGGATCGAACCCAGGTCTCTGGCGTTGTAATGCAGCAACTCTACCACTGCACCACTGTACAGCCCTTGCTTTTGATTATTTCTTATAATAATTTCTTGCAAGCCCAGGCACAATGGTCTAAAGGCTGTTGATAAGATTCCTGTAGCATGCTGAAGTCTGAAGTAAAGCCATGAATTTAGTCAAATTCAATGTGACAGGCAATGTCTGCAAGCGGCAGACTAGATAGCTGGCAAATGATCATAATTGTTTGCTTATCTAATGTGTGTCTTTAGCAGATCTGTCATTCTGAAAGACCCAGGGAGCTGAAGTAATGTCTATCATCTTTAGCAAGGATAATCTCCTTCTGGGACTCAAAATGATTTCCATGCAGTGGTCCTCTCTCCCATAACTGAACAGAATTATATTTGTGACTGATAAACGGAGTCTTTGATCTGCCTCATGACCAGCTACATTCCAAAACCAAGTGTACGAGAAAATCACCTGAATTTGGGGATCAACAACATAATTTACATTTCTATCACACATGAAACAAGGTGCTTCATATAATTGTAGACACGAGGAACTGTAAATGCTGGAATCTAGCGTAGTACACCAAGTTCATGTCATAGCAGCAGAATTAGGCCATTTGACCCGTCGAGTCTTCTCCACCATTCAATAATGGCAATTTTATCTTTCCCCTTCAACCCCATGAATTTCACAGATACAACACCCTCTATCTAAAGAAATTCCTCCTCATTTCCTTTCAAAAGGTACGTCCTCTTATTATGAAGCTGTGCCCTCTGGTTCGAGACCCTCCCACCAGTGAAAACATCCTCTGCACATCCACTCTATACTGGCCTTTCACTATTCGGTAAGTTTCAATGAGGTGTCCCCTCATCCTTCTAAACTCCAGCGAGTACCGTCAAATGCTTATCATATGTTAAACCAATCATACCAGGATCATTCTCGTAAACTTCCTCTGGACCCTCTCCAATGCCAGCACATCCTCAAATATGGTGTTGGAGTAACTGAGTGGATCAAGGGAATGCCATAAGGGTCCTTGTCGTGGTTCACCTCAAAGAGCTTTATAACAGAGGACTCTCTGGTTTATGGGCTGTTCCCAGGGACACATTTGGAGCAGGACATCAAGTGCTGCTGGAAGATCATCAACTTGGATAAAGAGGCTCTTTGGTCTTCCCGAAACTTGTTGGTCTCCCAGCAGCGTGAGATGTCCATCAGGGAATGTTGCCGACTGGCCCGCTCCAGACTGCAGGAGTGCATGCTGGGAAACTCAATGAAGCTCGGTGCAGACAATGCCAAGACTCTGTAGGGGAGGACCATGGTCTAGGGTCACTCCGCTGCTGGACATTGAGGGGCAGAGTCCGGTAGGGACACCCCCCAAACATGGGAAGGGATATCACCTCAGGGCGCTACAAGTGTGGCAAGGGTGCTTGGTTCAAGGATAGTTCTGAACACTACTGAATATGACACTAATTAATGTATAGACGTTGAGAATGAGGAGTTTTTGCACTGGAATTGCACTTGTTTTGTATAGATCTTTTATCCTGAATAAAGATAATTTTTAGAAATTAAAAAAACTCAGCAGATCAAGTTACTCAGTGACCCCCAGTCCATACCTTAGTTTAGTTTGGAGATACAACGCGGAAACAGGCCCTTTGGCCCATCGAGTCCGTGCCAATCAGCGATCACCATTACACAGGCGCTATGCTGCACACTAGGGACAACATACAATTAACCTTAAGATCATTAACCTACAAACCTGTACATCTTTGGAGTACAGGAGGAAACCGGGAGCACCCAGAGAAAACACACATGGTTACGGAGAGAATGTACAAACTCTGTATAGGCAGCACCTGTGTCAGGATCAAACCTGGTCCTCTAGTGCTATAAGGCAGCAACTCTACCACTGCGCCACTGTGCCGCCCCTTCCAACCTCTCCCTCTCCAATGCAGAACAGTCCGTCCACAACAGAGGCCTTACTTTTTTATTACCCCTTGGCCAATACCTCAATGAGTTCCGGGCCCATCATGATGTTGAGCTCCTCTTTCGTCACCTCCGCCTCTGGGCCTTTTCCTCTGGTAAGGAGTCCTTGCCACGCAGTGATGACCCCTTCTCCCATCTCCAATATTCTCTCTCCTCATGGACTCCCTAACCCCTAGCAGCACCTGTAGTCAATTACAGTATGTTTAAAACATATCCCTCTAGTTTTAAATTCTCCTACCCTGGGAAAAGACTATAGCTTACCTATGCCTCCCATGATTGTATAAACATCCGTAAGATCAATCCTCAGGCTTTAGGGGGGAAAATCCTAGCCTGTTCAGTCTCCCATAACTCATGTCCTCCAATAACACCCTCGTAAATCTTTTTTTTTGCATCCTTTTCAGTTTAACTGCATCCTTCCTATAGCTGGGTGATGTATTCATCTAAGGAAGTATCCATGCTTCTCATGCTCACCGAGTTATGGGCGATGAATCATCTGGTTAATTATGCTTCTATCATTAGTGGTGTTCACCATGTGATTAGCCCAGTATCCGTGGTTTTAAACAGAGACCAGGAGGCCGCAGACTAGGCTTCAGAACTTCATACATTGTTCATTCTACATAGAGAGTCCTGGAGGAATATTACAGAAATAACTGAGTTGGGAAGAAAGGAGGAACTCTAAACAATTATAATCACCATGGAAGAGGGACTGAGTAAGTTGCTTAATTCTTGATAAGTAAAGTGAACACTCACAGACCCTTTCCCAGGGTAGAGGATTCTAAAACTAGAGGGCATAGGCTTAAGGTGAGAAGGGAGAGATTTAAGAGGTACCTCAGGGCAACATTTTTTCTCAGAGAGTGGTCCATACCTGCAATAAGCTGCCAGAAGAAGTTGTGGAACCGGATATAATTATGTCTCACAAAAGACATTTGGACAGATACATGGATATGAACGGTTTCCAGGCAAATAAGGTTGAGTGGGAACATAGATCAGCCATGATTGAATGGCAGGGGGGATTCAATGGGCCGAATGGCCCATCTTATGATCTCATGCAGACAAATGGGACTAGCCTAATATGCCAACTGGGTCAGCATGGAGAAGGGCCTGTTTCTATGCTGTACAGCTCTTTAACTCTCATTTCATCCTCAGTGTTCAAAGAACTGATAAGTGAGATGATTGATGTGTTGGTTTTAAGTTTCTAAATTTCCTCAGATTAGTAAGTGATTCCATTAGATTGCAAAATTAGAAAGGTATTCAGCAGAATAGAAACCACTGGCTAGTTAGCTTAACATCTGTCATAGGGAAAATATTCAGTTATTATTAAATATCAGAGAGCCAAGGACAGAGTAATTCAAGACAATCAAGCTAAGTCAATATGGTTTTGTGAAAGGGAAATCAAGTTTGACAAATATATTGTTCTTTGAAGATAAAGAAGAATGAGTGAATGCACAATATTTAGATTTCTGGAGAGCATTTGATAAGATATCACATCATAGGTTATCACAGAAAATTAAAATTCATGCTGTAGGAGATGATCTCCTGACAAGGTTGGCTGGCTAACAGGAATTGAAATAGGAATGCAATAGCCTTTTATTAGTTCATGTTCAAGTTCAAGTGAGTTTATTGTCATGTGTCCCTGATAGGACAATGAAATTCTTGCTTTGCTTCAGCACAACAGAACAAAGTAGGCATTGACTACAAAACAGATCAGTGCGTCCATATACCATTCTATAAATATATACACACATGAATCAATATACTGATAAAGTGCAAATAACAGTTAATTGGCTAATAAAGTTCAGTGTTTTGTCCGAGCCAGGTTTAATAGCCTGATAGCTGTTCCTGAACCTGGTCTTTGCAGTCTTCAGGCTCCTGTACCTTCTACCTGAAGGTAGTAGGGAGATGAGTGTGTGGCCAGGATGGTGTGGGTCCTGATGATACTGCCAGCCTTTTTGAGGCAGCGACTGTGATAGATCCCCTCGATGGAAGGGAGGTCAGAGCCGATGATGGACTGGGCAGTGTTTACTACACTTTGTAGTCTTTTCCTCTCCAGGGCGTTCAAGTTGCCGAACCAAGCCACGATGCAACCGGTCAGCATGCTCTCTACTGTGCACCTGTAGAAGTTAGAGAGAGTCCTCCTTGACAAACTGACTCTCCGTAATCTTCTCGGGAAGTAGAGGTGCTGATGTGCTTTTTTAATAATGGCATCAGTGTTCTCGGACCAGGAAGGATCTTCAGAAATGTGCACGCCCAGGAATTTGAAGCTCTTGACCCTTTCAACCATCGACCCGTTGATATAAACGGGACTGTGGGTCCCCATCCTACTCTTTCCAAAGTCCCCAACCAGTTCCCTGGTTTTGCTGGTGTTGAGGGCCAGGTTATTGTGCTGGCACCATATGGACAGTTGCTCGATCTCTCTTCTATACTCTGACTCATCCCCATCAGTGATACGTCCCACAACAGTGGTGTCGTCAGCAAACTTGATGATGGAGTTCGCACTATGATCGGCTACGCAGTCATGAGTATAGAGTGAGTACAGCAGGGGGCTGAGCACGCAGCCTTGAGGTGCTCCCGTGCTGATTGTTATCGAGTCTGACACATTTCCACCAATACGAACTGACTGTGGTCTGTGAATGAGGAAGTCGAGGATCCAATTGCAGAGGGATGCGCAGAGACCCAGTTCTGCGAGTTTGGTAACCAGCTTGGAGAGGATGATTGTATTAAATGCCGAGCTGTAATCGATGAATAACAGCCTGACATATGAGTTTTTGTTGTCCAAGTGGTCCAGAGCGGAGTGGAGGGCCAGCGAGATCGCATCCACCGTTGATCTGTTGTGGCGGTAAGCGAACTGCAGTGGGTCCAGGTTTTTGTCGAGGTAGGAGTTGATCTGCGCCATGATCAACCTCTCAAAGCACTTCAGCACCACAGGCGTTAGTGCCACAGGTCGATAGTCATTGAGGCATGTCACCTTACTCTTCTTGGGCACTGGTATAATTGATGCCCTTTTGAAGCAGGTGGGAACCTCAGACCTCAGAAGTGAGGTTGAAAATGTCCGTAAAAACTCCAGCCAGTTGGTCCGCACAGGTTTTTAGAACACGACCAGGTATACCATCAGGTCCAGGTGCTTTTCGAGGGTTCACCCCTCTGAAGGATTTCCTGATGTCGGCCTCTGTGACTGAGACTGAAATACCATCACAGCGAATGGGGGCTCGGGAAGGCACATCGGTGTTCTCCCTATCAAAGCGTGCGTAAAACGCATTGAGCTCATCAGGGAGTGATGTTTCGCTGACATTCGAGCTGCCTCCTGATTTCGACTTGTAAGAGGTGATTGCATTCAAGCCCCGCCACAGCCGCCGAACATCTGTCTCTTCCTCCAGTTTGGAGCAGAAGTCCCTTTTGGCCTTTTTGATGGCCTTACCAAGGTCGTATCTGGACTTCTTGTAGACCACTGTATCATCAGACATGAATGCCCGGTGTCTGGACTTCAGAAGAGTGCGGATCTCAAAGTTCATCCAAGGTTTCTGATTGGGAAACGCTCGGAAGGTTTTGGTGGGGGATGCAGTCCTCCACACACTTCTTAATGAAGTCTGTAACGACTGTGGCGTATTCGTTCAGGTCCGTTGCCGAGTCCTTGAACATTGCCCAGTCTACAGACTCCAAACAGTCCTGGAGTTGTTCCTCTGCCCCCCCCGACCAGCTCTGTAGTGTCCTCACCTCTGGGGGTGTGCTCTTCAATTGCTGCCTGTAGGCAGGAAGAAGCAGCACCGCGTATGGTCGGATTTACCGAAGTGAGGGCGAGGGATAGAGCGATAGGCATTCTTGATGGTGGTGTAGCAGTGGTCGAGGGTGTTTGGTCCTCTGGTGCAGCAGGAGACGTGTTGGTGGAAGTTAGGGAGTGATTTATGTAGGTTTGCCTTATTGAAGTCCCCGGCTATGGTGGTAAATGCCTCGGGGTAAGACGTCTGGTGTTTGTTGACCACGGCGTGCAGCTCCTCCAGTGCCAGACGGACGTCTGCCTGGGGTGGGATGTAGACCGCGGTCATGATGATGGAGGTGAATTCCCTTGGGAGGTAGAAGGGACGGCACTTCACCGCCAGATGTTCGAGGTGTGGAGAGCAGGAGTTGGACAGGACTGCCACGTTGGCGAGATGCAATGAGTACAGTGACACGGAGATTGGTGCTGGAACCCAATTTCTTAGTTTATTATTGTCATGTTTTCTGAGGTACAGTGAAAAGCTTTGTTTTACATGCTATCCAAGCAGATTAGATATACTATATATAGATAGAATGTTCAAACATGTGCAATAGAATCAACAAAGGGGAAGATACAGAGTGCAGAATATAGTTATCAGCATTGTAGTGCATTAGTTTCAGAGACAAAGTCCAATGTCCGCAATGGGGTAGAGGTGAATCAGACAGAGCCCTATCTTATGGAAGGATCGTGCAGAAGCCTGATAACAGAGGGGAAGAAGCAATTCCTGAGTCTGGTGGTGCGCACTTTCAAGCTTCTTTACCTTCTGCAGAATGGGAGCAGGGAGGGGAAGAAATGACTGGGATGGGACAAGTCTTTGTTGGCTGCTTTCCTGAGGCAGCATGAAGTGTAGATGGAGTCAATGGTGGGAAGTCTGGTCTGATGGACTGGACTACATCTACCACCCTCTGCAATTTCTTATGGGCAAAGCTGTTTCAAGACCAACCTGACAGTATGCTTTCTGCAGTGCATCTGTAGAAGGTTGTAAGAGCCACTGGAGACATGCCAAATTTCCTCAGTCTCACGAATGAGAGGCATTGGAGTGCCTTCTTGGCTATTGTATCAATGTGGTTGGTCCACGACAGATTATTGGTAATATTGATTCCAAGGAAATTATGTAAAAGATTAAGATGAAGGAACAGGAGGTATGATTATTAAATTTGCTGATGGCACAAAAATCAGGCAAAACACTGGTTGTGAAGACAGTGGCACAGTGGAGCAGCGGTAGAGTTGCTGGCTTACAGCGCCAGAGACCCGGTTCGATCCTGAGTACGGGTGCTGTCTGTATGGAGTTTGGACTTTCCCTTGTGACCATGTGGGTTTTCTCCAGATGCTTTGGTTTCATACCACATCCGAAAGACATGCAGGTTGGTAACTTAATTGGCTGCTGTAATACTTTTTCCTAATATCTAGGATAGAACTAGTGTGCGGGTGATCGCTGGTTGGCATGGACTCGGTGGGCCGAAAGACCTGTTTCCATGCTGTATCTCTAAGATCATAAGATCATAAGTGATAGAAGAATTAGGCCATTCAGCCCATCAAGTCGACTCCGCCATTCAATCATGACTGATCTATCTCTCCCCCCTAACCCCATTCTCCTGCCTTCTCCCCATAACCTATGACACCCGTTCTAATAAAGAATTTATCTATCTCTGCCTTAAAAATACCCACTGATTTGGCTTCCACAGCCTTCTGTGGCAAAGAATTTCACAGATTCACCAACCTCTGACTAAAGAAATTCCTCCTCCTTCCTAAAAAAATGTCCTTCAATTCTAAGGCTATGATCTCTAGTCTTAGACTCTCGCATTAGTGGAAACATCCTCTCCACATCCACTCTAACCAAGCTCTAAACTAAACTGAACTAAATCAGCCAAATGGAGGAGCAGTCTTCCGGCACAAAGTTACCTCCTCCTGCTCCTGATTTCAACTTTCCACAAGTTCATCCATAAACTTGAAAAAAATCAGTAAAAGTAAACAAGCTCTGAAAAATAAATTCAAACTAAAGGGCCTGTCCCACTTGGGTGTCATTTGCGCGTCACCTACGCATCACGACATGCGTCGTGACGCATAAATGACGTGCAAATGACGCCCAAGTGGGACAGGCCCTATAGATGCTACAAGAGAAGATAACATGGGTCAAGGAGCCAACGTACAACTCCACACATTGTTCTTCCCTGAGTGCATGCTATGATGGATGACATCGTGTCATTCCTACAACCTGTGTCAATCTCTGCATTAAATCTTTCCTTGTGTAACTAGATGCATTTCACGGGGTCACAGTGATTTCAACAGCAATCAAACTAAAATGTTAACTCTTTATCTCTCCCCACAGAAGCTGCCGAGCATTTTCTGTTTTAATTTCACTTGAGCATGGATCAAGTTGACCGAAGGCTGGCTTCTGTGGTGATGAGGAACTCAGGGGAAAGTCAAACATGGATCATTCAACCAGCCCAGACCTTCACGCAAACCAACCTCCGTTCCACTGACTCCATCTACACCTCATACTATCTCGGCAAAGCCACCAACATGACCAGTCTCACGCCAGACACTCCCTCTTCTCCCCTTTCCCTTCAGGCAAGAGTGTGAAAACGCACACCTCCAGATTCAGGGACAGTTTCTTCTTAGCTGTTATCAGGCAACTGAATCATCTTATCAACAACTAGAGAATGGTCATGATAGTCCATCTACCTAATTGGAGACCCTCAGACTATCTTTAATCAGACTTTACTGGATCTTATCTTGCACTAAACGTTATTTCCTATATCCTGTATCTATACACTGTGGATGGCTCGATTGTAATCATGTATAGTCTTCCCACTGACTGGATAACACACAACAAAAAGCTTTTCACTGTTCTTCAGTACACGTGACAATAAACTAAACTAATCTAAACGTGGGTGAACAAGCCCTTCAGCCTTGTCCTTAGCACTCATGGAAAAAGACACAAAGTGCTGGGGTAACTAGGGTGGCACAGTGACGCAGCTGGTGGAGTTACTGTCTCACAGCATCAGAGACCTGGGTTCGATCCTGATCTTGGGCACTGTCTGTATGGAGTTCGCAAGTTCTCCCTGTGGCAGCATGGGTTTGCTCTGGTTTCCTCCCACATCCCAAAGGTGAGCGGGTTTGAAGGTTAATTGCCCCGAGTGTGTAGGAAGTTGATGAGAGTGGGATAACTTAGAGCTAGTGTGATCTAATGTGGTCTGGGTTGACTCGGTGGCCCAAAGGGCCTATTTCCATACTGTATCTCTAAACTAAATCTTTCACAATTTAGACACCAGTCCCCATCTGTTTATGACGAGGGCTCTGGAAGTGTGGCTGGACTTGCTGTGTGTGAGATGCTTATAGCGACAGTGACCGCAATAAATCAGTAAATGTCCTTTCACTCAAGGCTTTGTGAGAAGGAATATCTTGAAATCCCCAAATCCTTAATCACAGACAATCCCCACAAGCACCAGATAATAGACCATCCATCACAAAGGACAGAGATTGTGATGGGCAATAAACAATGTGTTTTACTGTGGCTCTGGCACTTATGGCTGATGTTGATGATTCTATGAACTACGTATGAACTGTCTTGATTGTTTAGTTTAGAGATACGGCATGGAAATAGGCCCTTCAGCCCACACTGACCATTGATCACCCATTCACACTAGTTCTGCAGTAACCCCTGCATCCACTCCTTACACACTATGGGGAAAAACCCATGTGTCTTTGGGATGTGGGAGGTTACTGGAACACCGGGAGGAAACCCACATGGTCACAGGGAGAATGTGCAAACTCCACACAGACAGCACCCTAGGTCAGGATCGAACCAGGGTCTCTGGCGCTATGTTGCAGCAGCTCTATCCACTGCAACACTATTCCACCCAATTGGATCCAGAATGGATCCTTGCATGAAGAACTTTGGGTTTTTTGCACAAATATCGGGGTTTGTAATTTAATAATTTTTGTTGTTTATTATGTTATCTATGAATACTGTGCTTATACATGTATTCATTATTTAGTTGCTGGTACATATGATGACAGAATGGCACAGTGCTAGAGTTGCTGCCTTACAGCGCGAGAGACTCGGGTTCTATCCTGCCTACTGGTGCTATCTCTATGACGTTTGCCTGTTCTCCCTGTGACCGTGAGGGTTTTCTCTGGGTGCTCCAGTTTCCTCCCACATCCCAAAGACACACGGGTTTGTAGGTTAATTGGTCTCTGTAAATTGTCCCTCATGTGTAGGATTGAACTAGTGTATGGGTGATCGCTGGTCGGCGCTGAGTTGGTGGCCGAAGGGCCTGTTTCCACGCTGTTTCTCTAAATAAAACTCAAAACTAAACTAAACTAAGCTAAACTAAACTACGCAACAATTAAACACTCTTCATACTCATGATGGCTCTTGAAACAGGACAGCTTTACCTTAGAATAAAATATTATTTTGTAGCCTCTGGTTAACAAAAATGCAGAAGGCTACAGTTAGTTGAGTACTGGTGTGAAAATGGTGACCATTAATATTCACCACCAAACTAGTAAGCAATAAATCAGCAGATAATGGACAAACACAGTAAATGCATAAAAAATTGCCGCCAAGTTGACAGCTGCAGGGATTAGTGATCTCATAAGATCATAAATGATAGGAGCCAAATTAGGCCATTCGAACCATTCAATCATGGCTGATCTATCTCTCCCTCCTAATGCCATTCTCCTGCCTTCTCTCCATAACCCCTGACACCTGTTCTAATCAAGAACTATCTATCTCTGCCTTAAAGATATCCATTGACTTGGCACCTACAGCCTTCTGTGGCAAATAATTCCACAGATTCACCACCGTCTGACTAAATAAATTCCTCCTCATCTCCTTCCTAATGGCGAGGGACTCAGAGGGAATTCAGGAAATCCAACGATTGCAAGGGCTTTACATGTATAGTTGAGAAACACAAAGCACTGGCTCAGGCAACATCTAGGGAGGGAATGGATAGGTGACGTTTTGGGATGGGACCCTTCTTCATCTGATTGTAGTAGTGAGGAGAAAGCTAGAAAAGAGAGGTGGAGGGGCGGGACAAATGTACTCCTGAACATTGGCGAGACAAAGTGTAGACTCGGTGACGGTTTCGCTGAACACATGCTTGGACTGCTGAGGCCTTCTGGATCTCCCGGTTGTGAACCATTTTAATTCCCCTTTCCATTCCCACACGCCTTTCTGTTCTAGGCCTCCTCCATTGCCAGAATGAGGCCACAGGCAAAAATGGAGGAACAGCATCTCATATTTTGCTTGGGAGCTAGTTTTAACTCAATGGTATTAATGTTGAATTCTCTAATTTTATGTAACTTGTACAAACACTCCCCTCCATCCTCTCCACCATCCTCACCCCCCCCCCCCCCTTTCCTCCACTAAAATCTGTTAAATAGCTCCACTGTTCTCAACGATGTATCGTTCTTGGGATTACACCATCCTGAGCCAACAATCAGCCTATCAGGGAACCTCCATGCCTGAGGTCATCTGTTGCCGGCCCTAATTGATCTTGGCCTTTTCTCGCCTCTAGCTCTTCATCCCCCCCCCCCCCCCACCCCCACCCCACCCACCACCTACTTTCAGTCTGAAGAAGGGTCCCGACCCAAACGTCACCCATCCTTATTCAGTGTAGAGACAATGACGATGTCTGAAGATGTTTTACACAGGATTTGCTTTGTATGTAAATTTAGTTCTGAATAAATATTATGTTTGGAAAAAGAAAAAATGTTAATTCGTAAGCTGTAAAAGATCACTAAATACTAAATAACCTCTGGAAGGGAAATTTGCAGATATTTGATGAGAGAACAACATTTGATGACTTGGGGAATTTTCAGTGGCTGAAGATTGGGAGAATTCAAAAAGATGTCAAGACTTCCAAGAATTCCCAAAGGGGCAACTCTACAGTGGAAGAGTTGCTGCCTTACAGCGCCAGGGGCCTGGGTTTGATCCTGACTGCCAGTGCTGTCTGAACGGAGTTTGTACGTTCTCCCTGAGACCGCATGGGTTTTCTCTGGGTGCTCTGGTTTCCTTCACATTCCAAAGACGTGCAGCTTTGTAGTCTGTTTCCATGCTGCATCTCAAAATTAAACTAAACTAAACTAAACAATGTGTAAATCTAGATACAAAGAACTGCAGATACTGGTTTACAAAAAAAAAGACAAAGTGCTGGAGTAGCTCAGCAGCTTCTCTGGAGAACATGGACAGGTGACATTTTGGATCAGAAGCATTCTTCACACCCATCTCGAAACGTCACCTATCCATGTTCTCCTAAGACACTGCCTGACCCATTGAGTTTTTCCAGCATTATTGTGTCTTTCAATGTGTAACTCATCTCTGTTCACCAATTCACATCCCCTATTACAAATATCGGTCCACTTCCCTAACAAAAGCCCAAGAATCCGAGTCATGCTACTAAGTCCCTCCCCACCCCAAACTTCTTCAGTGAATCTTACCAAACACTGGGTTTGGTGACTTGGTCCTCAATGTTGTTTTGTTGGTGGGACATAAAGCTAACCAACATTTGTTCTCCATGTCCGGGCCAAAGGGTCTGTTTCCACGCTGTATCTCTAAACTAAACTAAAAACTAAAAATGTATCTGGCTGAAAGCCAGCCTCAGGGAAAGAGGAAGATTGTACACCTGTATCTGTGCTGCAAACACATCTGTAACGGGGGCCTTAAGGCATTGAATACCAACAGGAGCCACTGGGAAACAGCTACTCAGCATTGCAGTCAGTGGAACCTCAAACACGATACAGGTTTCCAAAGAACAAAGCAAAGGAAGAAAATACTCCGCGCAAGGGGAGAAAAGAGCTGACAGGAAGAACACACGGCATGCAGAATAGGTTGTGCCTCCCACAAATGCCGCAGATAAGACAGACTGCCATCCATCCTGGGGATGTGGACAACCATTGAAGTTGCCGCTCTCCAATAGACTAAATGCAACATCAGGATGGCACAGAGGGCAGAACAGTGGCGCAATGGTAGAGCTGCTGCCACAAAGTGCCAGAGATCCTGACTAGGGTGCAAAGAGTTTGTATGTTCTCCCTGTGGCTGCGTGGCTATACTCGGGGTGCTTTGGTTTCCTCCCAC
>JAXLNO010001086.1:0-15869 GCA_038087875.1 Malacoraja senta | reverse complement strand
TTTTCACACAAAGGGTGGTGGGTGTATGGAACAAGCTGCCAGAGGAGGTAGTTGAGGCTGGGACTATCCCATCATTTAAGAAACAGTTAGACAGGTACATGGATAGGACAAGTTTGATGGGATATGGACCAAGCACAGGCAAGTGAGACTAGTGTAGCTGGGACATGTTGGCCGGTGTGGGCGAGTTGGGCCGAAGGGCCTGTTTCTACACTATATCACTCACTCTACGACTCTATCTAAATCTCGGGTGGTCCAATGCCAGAGTCTGAAGGAGGGTGTCAAGCGTCTAAAGAAGAAACGTCACCTATTCCTCTTCTCCAGAGATGCTGCCAGACCCACTGAGTTACTCCAGCTTTTTCACAATCACAATCACCATAAGACTTTATTAGCCAAGTTTTGCAACATACGAGGAATTGTTCCTTCCTAAAACAACTCACACATTCTAAGCAAAACTCCGCTGCCTGCATCTTAAGTCATACCAAGTCTTTGTTTATTTCCCAATATCAGTTCTCAGGCAACACCACAATTATAGATCTTCCACCCTTGCTTTCGAATTCTGCATGGTTTTGCCTCTATCTTTACTACGTCCTCCAGCCTATCGTAGTTACGACGCCCTATGCCTCTTTGGTCCCTGGATTTAATCGTTTCACCATTGGTGGCTGTGTTGCAGCTGCCAAAAGCCCTAAGCTTTGAAATTCTTTCCTAAACCCCTCTGCCTCTCTCTACCTCCGACAACACCGATGTCAAGCTGTGATGTGAAGCTACCTTCAACGGAGCGATATCAATGGACGTTGTGGTTTAGTTTAGTTTAGAGATACAGCGTGGAAACAGGCCCTTCGACCCACCGAGTCCGCACCGACCAGCGATCCCATCCTACACGCACTAACGCTATCCTACACACACCTGGGACAATTATTACATTTAGACCAAGCCAATTAACCTACAAACCTGCACGTCTTTGGAGTGTGGGAGGAAAACGAAGATCTCGGAGAAAGCCCACGCGGGTCACGTGTTTCCTGCGTGGGTTTTGTTGGGGGGAGTCCCGAACCAGGGGTCACAGTTTAAGAATAAGGGGTAAGCCATTTAGAACGGAGACGAGGAAACACTTTTTCACACAGAGAGTTGTGAGTCTGTGGAATTCTCTGCCTCAGAGGACGGTGGAGGCAGGTTCTCTGGATGCTTTCAAGAGAGAGCTAGATAGGGCTCTTAAAAATAGCGGAGGCTCTTAAAGATGGGGAGAAGGCAGGAACGGGGTACTGATTGGGGATGATCAGCCATGATCACAGTGAATGGCAGTGCTGGCTCGAAGGGCCAAATGGCCTACTCCTGCACCTATTGTCTATTGTCTATTGTCTATTGTCACGGGGAGAACGTACAAACTCCGTGCAGACAGCGTCCGTTGTCTGGATCGAACCCGGGTCTCCGGCGCTGTGAGCGCCGTAAGGCGACAACTCTACCGCTGCGCCACCGTGACCGCCCCAATATTGTTAGTTCTTGTCAGAGAGGAATAACGCAGGTGGTACAAATCGACCATTGCGTTGCAATCGGCCTACACTCAATCACCTCTGGCAATGCAAACTAGCTAGGCAGTGCGGAGAGTGCTGTGAGATTATGATTCAGGTGAGCGGTGATAATGTTGAAAAAGGAGCCCTTGCTTCTTGTCTCTAAGTTCACACAGGGAACACACCCAGCGGTGCTGACATGAAAGGTGTTGACTTCACAAAAGGGATGGGGAAATGTAATTAATAACCGCACTGCATTGCTCTTAGACATCACGTTTCGTGCAGATCATTCACAAAGTTGATAAGATTAAATTAGTTATCAAAAGGTCATAAGGTCATGTCATAAGGAATTGTAGTAGAATTAGGCCGTTCGGCCCATCAAGTCTGCTCCGCCATTCAATCATGGCTGATCTGTTAGATAGAGCTCTAGGGGGCTGGTGGAATCAAGGGACATGGGGAGAAGGCAGGCACGGGTTATGAAGAAGGGTTTCGGCCCGAAACGTTGCCTATTTCCTTCGCTCCATAGATGCTGCTGCACCCGCTGAGTTTCTCCAGCACTTTTGTCTACCTTCGATTTTCCAGCATCTGCAGTTCCTTCTTAAACACTTAGGCTCGGGTTATTGATTGGGGACGATCAGCCATGATCACAATGAATGGCGGTGCTGGCTCGAAGAGCTGAATGGCCTCCTCCTGCACCTATTTTCTATGTTTCTATGTTTCTATCTATCTCTCCCTCCTAACCCCATTCCCCTGCCTTCTCCGCATAACCCCTGACACCCGTATCTATCTCTGCCTTAAAAATATTCACTGACTTGGCCTCCACAGCATTCTGTGGCAAAGAACATCCTTCAATTCTGAGCTCATTGTCATGTACAGCAGGGCGCTCAGTGTGAACATTATACATGCAGTAATGATAAATAACTTTAGGAATTCATCACCACAGAAGACTGCCGGGGGCCAAGTCAATGGATATTTTTAAGGCGGAGATTGACAGATTCTTGATTAGTGCGGGTGTCAGGGGTTATGGGGAGAATGGGGTTGAGAGGGAGAGATAGATCAGCCATGATTGAATGGCAGAGTAGACTTGATGGGCCGAATGGCCTAATTCTGCTCCTATAACTTTGTGTATTTATTCTTCTCCCCAAATCGATCAGTCTGAAGAAGGGTCGCAATCCATGTTCTCCAGGAATGCTGCCTGACCTGCTGAGTTACTCCAGCACTTTGTGTCCAAATGGCCTAAATTCTGTTCCAATAGCTTATGAATTTATGAACAATAAACACTGCCTTCTTTAAATCTTGTTGGCCTAATTTGAAGGGAGCAGCATGGGTTGATAAGGTGATGAAGGATATGGGATTTAGAACAGGCCTAGTCTTAGCTCACAGAAGACTTGTCCCCACCTGTAACCCCAGCCCCTGCTGGCTTCCTCTTTCCAAGCAACCCTTGGTACACCAGCTCCATTGTGACTCCTCGGAGAGGGAGATTCGTACACAAGACCCCAGCTAAATGTTACCAGGGTCAGTAAGAAGATCTCTAAAAGAAGATCTTTCGGGTCTGAAGAAGGGTCTCGACCCAAAACGTCACCCATTCCTTCTCTCCGGAGACGCTGCGCCGTCCCGCTGAGTTACTCCAGCATTTTGTGCAGGAAGGAACTGCAGATGCTGTTTTCCACTGAAGATAAACGCAAAATGCTGGAGTAACTCGGCGGGACGGGGCAGCGTCTCCGGAGAGAAAGAATGGGTGATGTTTCAGGCAGGGACCCTTCTTCAGACTCTTCTTTGACCCAAAACGTATAAGATTGTTAAGGGCTTGGACACGCTAGAGGCAGGAAACATGTTCCTGATGTTGGGGGGAGTCCAGAACCAGGGGCCACAGTTTAAGAATAAGGAGTAAGCCATTTAGAACGGAGACCAGGAAACACTTTTTCTCACAGAGAGTGGTGAGTCTGTGGAATTCTCTGGTGGAGGCGGGTTCTCTGGATGCTTTCAAGAGGGAGCTAGATAGGGCTCTTAAAAATAGCAGAGTACTGGGGTACGGGGTACTGATTGGGGATGATCAGCCATGATCACATTGAATGGCAGTGCTGGCTCGAAGGGCCGAATGGCCTACTCCTGCACCTATTGTCTATTGTCTATTGTCTGTTGTCTAAAACGTCACTCATTCCTTCCCTCCAGAGATGCTGCCTGTCCCGCTGAGTTACTCCAGCTCATTGCGCCAGCACTTCATTCCTTGCACAGTAACGGCCAACATAGTAATCGCCCCCCTTGAGTGGTTCATGCACAAGGATACCCAGGTCCCTTTGAACAGCAACACCCTCAATCTGCAGTGTCTTGTTACTCCAGATTTTTGTGTCTACCTTCGGTGTAGAACAGCATCTACAGTTCCTCTGCTCCACTGCGAAATCTCCTCAAGGTATGCCTACTTTGAAGAAGTTCTCCCCTCTCCAGCGAGACCCTCTCTTGCTGCCCCCCTTTTGTGATTCCTCCTCCTACAGTAACATTTTTTAACCCAGACTCACTGCCACAGCCATGCGTGTTATCTCAATGCCCAACCGCCCACCATATCTCTCGTTCCCCTCTCCCCTCACTCTCAGTCTGAAGAAGGGTCTCCACCCGAAACGTCACCCGTTCCTTACCTCCAGAGATGCTGCCTGACCCGCTGAGTTACTCCAGCACTTTGTGTAGGAAGGAACTGCAGATGCTGGTTTACATCGAAGGTAAGGAACAAAATGCTGGAGTAACTCAGCGGGACAGGCAGCATCTCTGGAGGGAAGGAACGGGTGACGTTTCGGGACGAGGAACCTTCTTCAGGCCCTTCTTCGACCCGAACCGTCACCCATTCCTTACTCCTGAGATGCTGCCTGTCCCGCTAAGGGGCTGTCCCACTTGGGCGACCTAATTGGCGAGTTTAGAAGAGTTTAAAAAAATGACATGTTGAAGACCTCCTTCAAGTATGTTGAAGACTAGTTACGACTAGCTACGACTAACTTCAGGAAAATTGGACACCGAATAGTGGAGAGTGAAGACGATCTCCTTCGACCTCCCTTCGACTACGATGAAGACTATCTACAACTACCTTCCACCACCCTCGATTACCTACGACTAACATGCCGACCTACTACGACCAAACCTACGAGTAAAAAAAGTATCGATTTTTTCCATGGCGCCTTTTTTTTTACTCGCAGGCATTTTTTTAACGTGTTGAAAAAACCGCCGCGACCTAGCTGAGCCCTCGAGTACGCGGAGACCACTCTCGAGCATGAAGGAGAGTTACGAAGACCTCCTACGACCTCGTGTCGTCCATGCCGCGAGTATGAGTCGAGGGCAAACTCGCCAGAACTCGCGGATTCGGTCGCCCAAGTGGGACAGGCCCCTTTACTCCAGCATTCCTTTTTTCTTTCTTTCAAAAATCCTCCCTTCCTCTGGTGTAAACATCATTAATAAATAGTCCTATTTCAGGACTAATATTGCTGCATTGAAGTATCCAAATTAAAACTGGTAGCTATGTAGGACAGGTCAGCTCGGGGATTAGCGAGCAGGTTCCAAGAACGTAAAGCACAGCTGTTGGAAAATAGTACTAGACTACAATAGCCACTTCAAAAGCCGCCCGACTGGAGTTTGTCTACAGCACAACTGACCTCAAAGTGGTACAGCAGAGCTCTGATAAGACCAACCGTTTTTTCCACGGGAACATTCATTTAACATGTATTTGATCTTGTCAGGAGCACATCTTAAATGGGATCTGTTATATTAGATCAAAGTGATCCAACTATAAGCAGGATTTAAACGGAATCATCCAAAGATTCATGGCTTAAATATGCCCGATATTTTAAATAGGAACAACGCGCCCACTTCCCTAAAATGGTTCACCTCCTGGCTCGCCGGGATATTTATGGCCTTGTAACAAGCGGCGGTGGACCGGAGTGTTTTCGGATGGAAATGTGAGTTCCTTTTAGGGAATGTTTAAGAAAGAACTGCAGATGCTGGAAAATTCGAAGGTAGACAAAAAAAAAAGCTGGGGAATCTCCTATTTAAGGAATATTGCCCGGCTTGCTGCAAGTTCCGATCCGAGGAATGTGTTCACGTCTTTGCAGCCATAGATTTTGATGCGCTGATTTTACAGGAATCCGCTGAATTTACTGATTGTGGATGATCAGCCATGATCATATTGAATGGCGGTGATGGCTCGAAGGGCCGAATGGTCTACTCCTGCACCCTACTGTCTATTGAAATTAACAGTGACTCATTGAGAGTCCCACAAAAGCACAGTGTACAATACAGATAGATTCTCTAAAGTGGCTGCAACCACTGAGGGTGGCACAGGTGATGCCGTTAATACAGTCCCGGTCAGAAGTGAACCCTGCAAGGTAGACTCAGAATGCTGGAGTAACTCAGCGGGTGAGGCAGCGTCTCTGGAGACAAGGAATGGGCAACGTTTCGGATTGAGACCCTTTCAACGTTTCAAGGGTCTCGACCTGAAACGACGCCCATTCCTTCTCTCCAGAGACGCTCCCTCACCCACTGAGTTACTCCAGCAGTTTGTGTCTACTTTCGATTTAAACCAGCATCTGCAGTTCTTTCTTACACAATGAACACTGCAACCTCCATTAAGCTCTGAACTACAAACTATTATTGGTATTATTGCAGTGTTATTGATTGTTTGTTTTTTATGTGTAAGTACGTGTGTGTGTGTGTGTGTGTGTGTGTGTGTGTGTGTGTGTGTGTGTGTGCGTGTGTGTGTGTGTGTGTGCGTGTGTGTGTGCGCACGTGTGTGCGTGTGCGTGTGTGTGTGTGTGTGTGTGTGTGTGCGCGTGTGTGTGCGTGTGCGTGTGCGTGTGTGTGTGTGTGTGTGTGTGTGTGTGCGCGTGTGTGTGCGTGTGTGTGTGTGTGTGCGTGTGTGTGTGTGCGTGTGTGTGTGTGTGTGTGCGTGTGTGTGTGCGCACGTGTGTGCGTGTGCGTGTGTGTGTGTGTGTGTGTGTGTGTGCGCGTGTGTGTGCGTGTGCGTGTGTGTGTGTGTGTGTGTGTGTGTGTGTGCGCATGTGTGTGCGTGTGCGTGTGCGTGTGTGTGTGTGTGCGCGTGTGTGTGCGTGTGTGTGTGTGTATGTGTGCGCGTGTGTGTGCATGTGTGCGTGTATGTGTGCGTGTGTGTGTGTGTGTGTGTGCGTGCGTGTGTGTGTGTGTGTGCGTGCGTGTGTGTGTGTGTGTGTGTGTGCGTGTGTGTGTGCGTGTGTGTGTGTGCATGTGTGTGCGCGTGTGTGCGTGCGCGTGTATATATATATATACACACACACACGCACATATACAAACATATATATGTGTATGAGTATGTGTATATATACACACACTGAACTTTTTCTCTCACTGAATATATTGTTTACAGTGTACCATGTTTACATATTCTGTTGTGCTGCAGCAAGTAAGAATGTCATTGTTCTCTCTGGGACACCTGACAATAAATCACTCTTGACTCTTGATTCAAAATTATGAAGATGGCGATTGCTTTAACTGGAAACGTTGGTAAGTGATACGAAGTGGCTTGGCATGTTGTGTTATTAATTGGAAAATTCAAACAGATGTTTAAATGGGTTCGGACATGTGGAAACCCCAGGAGCTGAGAGCTGTCACTCATTTATTACCATCTCCTCCAGTCCCTGCTTCTGTTTCATCACACACAAGAATCCATCCCAAGGTACTCTTCGCAGATGGAAACAAAATGGAAATCATTCGCAGATGGAAACAAAATGGAACCGCTGAGAGCGAAGCGTGACCCATTCCGCAGATACTCACGACTGATACTGGAGAGCAGCGCAGTTGTGTTGCTCAAGAACGTGCAAGGAGGAACTGCAGATGCTGGCTTACACCGAAGATAGGCACAAAGTGCTGGAGTAACTCGGCGGGGCCAGGCGGCAGCTCTGGTAGAAAAAGGAAGGATGATGTTTCGGGGTCAAGAACCTGAAACATTTCAGGTCTCCACCCAAAAACATTACCCATTCCTTCTCTCCAGAGGTGCTGCCTGGCCCGCTGAGTTACTCCACCATTTAGTGCATGACTCAGAAGCGAACTGCTCCTCGGGTGCTTGGTTGATCCAGCTCAGCGTTATCCCCAATTAGTTGTCCAAACCAAGGAAGGGAGATCGGACTTTCATCTCCATGGTGGTTTTCATCTCCACAGGGGGCCTCCCAGTTACGAACTCCATCTACACTTCAAGTTGTCTCGGGAAAAACAGCCAACATAATCTAAGACTCGTCCCACCCCGGTCATTGCTTCTTCACACAAAAAAATGAAACTCGTGGTAAGCACGGAGAATGAACGTAGCGGGTACATCGGAGCTCGGGGACGTCTCTTAGCACTAACGGCAGGTACTTGGGAAGACTCGCTAATGGCAGGTAAGCACGGGAAGACCCGTGAAGATTTTTCAACATGATGAAAAATGTCCACGAGAGCCCCGAGTACCGACGAGTGGTCATTACCGTAAATCTCCGAGTTTGAATCAGGCCAAACTCGGGAGAGCTCTTGGAATGAACTCGTACCGTGGGACAGGGGTTTAAGTTCATGAGTCACAGGAGCAGAATTAGGCCATTCGGCCCATCGAGTCTACTCCGGCGTTCAATCATGGCTGATCTATCTTTCCCTCTCAACCCCATTCTCCTGCCTTCTCCCCGTAACCGCTGACACCCGAACTGATCAGCAACCCGTCCATCACTGTCTCGGCCTCCATATCCGCCTCTGGCAGCGAATTCCACAGATTCACCTTCTTTTATTCTCCCCGCTACCGTCCGGCAGAAGGTAGAGAAGCTTGAAACAGGGCCCTTGTACAGAGCCCTAGTGAGACCACACCTGGAGTATTGTGTGCAGTTTTGGTCTCCAAATCTGAGGAAGGACATCCTTGCTATTGGGGGAGTGGTCCAGGTTAATTCCCGGGATGGCGGGACTGTCATATGCTGAGAGAATGGAGCAGCTGGGCTTGTGCACTCAGGAATTTAGAAGGATGAGAGGAGATCTCATTGAAACATATTAAGGGTTTGGACACGCTAGAGGCAGGAAACATGTTCCCAATGTTGGGGGAGTCCAGAACCAGGGGCCACAGTTTAAGAATAAGGAGTAAGCCATTTAGAACGGAGACGAGGAAACACTTTTTCTCACAGAGAGTGGTGAGTCTGTGGAATTCTCTGCCTCAGAGGGAGGTGGAGGCCAGTTCTCTGGAAACTTTCAAGAGGGCTAGATAGGGCTCTTAAAAATAGCGGAGTCAGGGGATATGGGGAGAAGGCAGGAACGGGGTACTGATTGGGGATGATCAGCCATGATCACATTAAATGGCGGTGCTGGCTCGAAGGGCCGAATGGCCTACTCCTGCACCTATTGTCTATTGTCTATTGAAGTCCAAATTGTTCAGCTTCCTCACTACCGAGTTGACCCTTCAAATGCATATAAAGTTTAGCTATAGTGTGGACACTTGGGCTTAGGCCCACCGAGTCCACGCCAACCATCGATCACCCGTATGTTTTCTCGAAGCCTGAAGAAAAATACCAAATGTAGCTCTTAGGGCTAACGGAATCAAGGGATATTGGGAGAAAGCAGGAACGGGGTGGTGATTTTGGATGATCAGCCATGATCATATTGGATGGCGGTGCTGGCTCGAAGGGCTGTGGCCTCCTGCTGCGCCTGGTTTTGATGTTTCTTTATTTTTAGCTGTGGTCAACGCTGCCCAATAATGATTCTCCCACTATCCAACACCACCCCCCCCTCACACAACCCTAACCCCCCCCCCTTCACACTGTGCCGCCCATTCGAGAGTACTTTATGTTAGGAAGACAGGACCACAAATGTGTCGTGTTCTCTGTGTGCTAGCTCTGAGTTTTTGTTCTCTCGTCTCCAGAGCGAGTCTTGAACCCACAACATTCTCCCTCTGAGGTGAGAGTCGGTCGGCCACAGTGATAGTGTGGCTACGAGGGTGGCCAATAGTGTGGCTGCTTGCGGTTTGTGACTCACCTCCCCAACATCCAAAGGGTTTTCACCATGCGCCAGGCAGGGACGAGCATGGGATCTGCAGGCTTCCTCGGTAGAGTATGGCACTGTTGACACTCACCACAACTCAAGACCTTGCAGCCCACATGAGTCGGAGGGAACTGCAGATGCTGGTCAGAGCCGAAGATGGACACAAAACGCTGGAGTAACTCAGCGGGGCAGGCAGCATCTCCGGAGAAAAGGAATAGGTGACGTTTTGGGTCGAGACCCTTCTTCAGACTGAGAGTCAGGAGGAAAGGGAAGGAGAGGTATAGACGGTGATGTGGACGGTGAAGTGCGATGAGCCTCAACAACACGATTTTGAAGCTGGCGAGACTTGGGTGGGGGAGGGATGGGGAGAGAGGGGATGCAGGGGTTACTTGACGTTAGAGAAATCTTGTCTATCTTGCCACCCAGTTGTCTGGAACCCTGTTCACACTTCAAACATACATTCCTTCTACCTGCTGGGCACTGCAGTTCCTCCCCTGGTTTTAAATACAGTGCAGAAACAGGCCCTTCAGCCCACCGAGTCCGCGCAGACCAGCGATCACCCCGTACACTAGCACTATCCAACTCATTAGAGACAGTTTAATGGCCAATTAACCTACAAACCTGTACGTCTTTGGAGTGTGGGAGGAAACCGGAAAACCGGAGCACCCGGAGAAAACCCACGCAGTCACGGGGAGAACGTACAAACTCCATACAAAAAGGACCGGTAGTCAGGACTGAACGCGGGTCTCTGGCGCTGTAAGGCAGCAACTCTAACGCTGCGCCACCATGCCTTGGAACTACGTTTTACAGCTCCTCTCAAACCTGTGAACTGTTCACCTAAAGGTTCAAGGACATTAGTGTTAGGAAAACCGCCATTCCAAACTTTCCCCAAGTCACACGTCCTCTCATTGTGGAAACAAAGAACTGCAGATGCTGGTATACATCAAAGGCAGACACAGAGTGCTGGAACGGGTCAGCCAGCAAATCTGGAGAAAAAGGATAGGTGATGTTTCGGGTCGAGTCCCTTCTTGAATAGGTTTATCGGCCAAGTATGTACACATACAAGGAATTTGCCTTGGTGCTCCACCCGCAAGTAACAACACGAACATACAGTAAACAATTAAGAATAAAACATAAAAACATTAAGAATAAAACATCATAGTTTAAACACCACGGAGCTGTGGTTTGGGAGAGCTTCCAACGCAGCCGGCGCTGTCTTCAACATTGCGGAGAGACCTGGGGCCATTTGCCGAGGACCGCCAGCGTTGAATCTCCGCCCGGCGCGGCCTGTGGACTTCGGGAGCCGCGGACTCTGGTAGGAGGTGGCCGTTTCGGATGTCCAAGCTGCGGAGGATGCCCTCCAGTCCCGACGTCAGACTTCCATCACCCCGGGCGAGCGGGCTTGAACATCGGGCCCCGCCCGTAGTGGCGACAGCGGGGGCTTCGGGAGCCCCGCGACCATGGGAGGACAACAGAGGAGGATGACTGAATTTTGTAGCCTTCCCTCACAGTGGGAAACTTGGATCCCGCTGTGTGGGGATGTCTGTGTTAAAGACTATCGTGTTCTGTGCTCTTTATTGTTCGTATGGCTGTATGGCCACCACACATTTCACTACCAATTGGTACACATGACAAATAAATGTATCTTGTATCTTGAAAAGCCAATTTCAATATTGGCATTTGTATTTCTGTTGCACACTGACAATGGGATCTGTTCTGGTCCTGACCACCCATCTACCTCATTGGAGACTTTTGAATTATCTATAATCAAAATGCAACGTTATAAACATCTTTTCACTGTACCTTGGTACATGTGACCATGTTAGGCCCCCTTTGGTCATGGCTGACACTGGGTGTCTCCAGGGTGCTGCTCCCTATATGGAGGATGCCTGAGCGTGACTTTGTTTAACGTGGGGAGACTGGTGCACAGACAGCCACCCCACGGTCCTTGACAGATCCGGGTCAGGATCCAGTGGCATGGAGTCCAAGACGACCGGGGACCCTTTTCTGCCACAGCCTTCATCCGCCTTCCCAGCCGTTGTGACGCTCCACTAAGGTCAGCCATCGTTCTCCGCCTGTTTCCACCGTTGAGGTCTTGGTTGGATTGCTCTTTGTTAGAGTCCTCCCCCTCGACCTTACCGCCATGGGTGGCCCTACCAGGAGCATAGCTCCAGACGCCATCGCTCTCAGGATCTCAGGATCTCAGGACCACACAAGCTTCTCCACCACGACAAGGTGACAATCCACATGTGACCATAAACTAAACTAAACTAAACTGGTGGTGGTGGCCCGTCGGTAGCGGCGACGGCGGGTTGTGCAGTCTCCATTCTGGTGAGTTCTGACCTGGCTCACGGGTCCAATACGTGAACCACACACTCGAGGACAGTGGGGGCAGATGAAGGTCATCGCTGGCGGCTTCTGGGCGGCAGCCTTCCTCCTCTCCCTGGCTTTGGTCAGCCTCTCTACGCGGCCCTCCTCGAAGCTGCCGGCTGCTGTTCGCACTGCCGCACGCCAGCGAGTTCTGCCGCTGACACAGGCTTCCAGTTGCTTGAGCATAAGACCAAACTAAAACTAAACCAAACGTTGTACCCTTTTAACCTTTAGAACGTCTGAAGAAGGGTCTCGACCCGATACGTCACCTATTTCCTTCGCTCCATAGATGCTGCCTCACCCGCTGAGTTTCTCCAGCATTTTCGTCTACCTTTCCCTTTTCACCTTTATCAGTACACTGTGGACGGGTTGAATGTATTGACGTATAGTCTTTGCTTTGACTGCATAGCGCGCAAACAAGTCAAGTCACTTTTATTTCTATAGCACATTTAAAAAACAACTCTCGTTGACCAAAGTGCTTTACATTGGTGGAGGTACTAACGTTATACAAGAGTGGTTCATAGATTAAGTACATACATAAATACACACATATAGCCCTCCCTCAGAGGACGTCAAGAAAGGCGTGAGAGTAAAGATGAGTTTTAAGTCGCGACTTAAAAGAGTCGATGGAGGGAGCAGTTCTGATGGGAAGGGGGATGCTGTTCCACAGTCTAGGGGCTGCAACCGCAAAGGCGAGGTCGCCCCTGAGCTTATGCCTAGACCGCGGGATGTTCAGTAACCCCAAGTCGGCCGATCTGAGGGACCTGGAGGTGGTGTGGTGGGTGAGCAGACTTTTGATGTAGGTGGGGGCAAGCCCGTTAAGGGCTTTGTAGACATAAAGATGGATCTTGAAGTTTATACGGAACCGCACAGGGAGCCAGTGGAGAGAGGCCAGGATCGGGGTGATGTGGTCCCTTTTTCGGGTGCCCGTCAGGAGTCTCGCTGCGGCGTTTTGGACCAGTTGCAGGCGGGACAGGGAAGATTGGCTGATGCCAGTGTAAAGGGAGTTGCAGTAATCTAGGCGGGAGGAGATGAATGTGTGGATGATCTTTTCGAGGTCATCAAACTTGAGGAACAAAGGCCTTTCACTGTACCTCGGTACATGTGACAATAACAGTCTAAACTACACCACAAGAATGGATATTGGAAACAAGGAATAAGGAAGGAGAATTTGAATGCTGACATTAAATGCAATTTTCGCCTCACTTTTGTTTCTCTGCCTCTGCGGAAGGTGGTGGGTTTTAGCTGGGAATTACTTACATGGGATCAACAACCCTCCGATATCTCACAAAATGATTGCTCTCCGTAAGTGAGACCAGACTCCACGCTGCAGCCGTGCATCCACAGTGGCAACAAAATGTGGTTGGAATTACCAGGGTGTTTGTGCCAGCTATTGTGCTTCAGAAAACTCACACATAACTGCGTCGACATAGCTCTCCGAGACCAATGCTGAAGAAGGGTCTCGACCCAGAAACGTCACCCATTCCTTCTCTCCAGAGATGCTGCCTGTCCCGCTGAGTTACTCCAGCATTTGGTGTCTATCTCCAACGCTATTCTTCGTCAAGTCGCACCACGTTTTCTCCCAACAAACAGCTAGCAATGGCCTGTTTCCTTTATCATCGTTACCTTTTTGCATATCTTTCGTTCATTGTTCTTTATCTCTCTACATCATCTCTCGCTTCCCTTATCCTTAACCAGTCTTCTTCTTCTTCTTCTTGCGTATGGCGTGCACAGCCTAAAGTTGTAGGACAACTTGTTCTATTTGATCATATTTGATTGTGCACGCCAGGTTGATTGCATTCGTTGAAACAGGGCAGACCATGTGAAGGTTGCAATCTCCCACCCCCTTAACCAGTCTGAAGAACTGCCTCGACCCGAAACGTCACCCGTTCCTTCTCTCCAGAGACGCTGCCTGTCCCGCTGAGTTACTCCAGCTTTTTGTGTCTATCTTCAGTTTAAACCAGCATCTGCGGTTCCATCCTATATTCTTTTAGTTGTTGCACTGTAATGGCTGAACATCTCAGAATGGTACGGCAACATGGGCGGCGCGGTGGCGCAGCTGGTCGAGCTGCCGCCTCACAGCGCCAAAGACCCCGGTTCGATCCTGACCTCGGGTTCCGTCTGTGATGGAGTTTGTACGTTCTCCCTGTGACTGTGTGGGTCACTATGGTTTCCTCCCACATCCCAAAGATGGGGGGGTTTGTAGGTTAATTGGCCCTCTGTAAATTGCTCCTGGTGTGTAGGGAGTGGAGAGAATACAACAATGATAAGATGGAGTTGGCGTGAACGGGTGATCGATGGTCAGCGTGGGCTCGATGGGCCGAAGGGCCTGGTTCCATGCTGATCGCCTCTCACATTCCAGAGACGTGCAGTTATTTGGCTTCTGTAAATTGACTTAGTGTGCAGGTGATCGATGGTCAGCGTGGGCTCGGTGGGCCGAAGTTTCCACCTTGTATCTCTAAACAAACCTAATACTAAACCTGCACGTCTTTGGAGCGTGGGAGGAAACCGGAGCACCCGGCGAAAACCCACGCGGTCACAGGGAGAACGTGCAAACTCCGTACAGACAGCACCCGAGGTCAGGATTGAACCTGGGACTCAGTCGCCGTGAGGTGGCAACTCTACCGCTGCGCTACTGTGCCACCCCTGCTTCCCAACGACCTCCTCTAGCAGCTCGTTCTATATACCCACCACCCTCTGATTGATAAGGAATTTGTGAATATATACACACAGATATCACAAACTCATAGTCCGGGAGGGGGGGGGGGGGGGTATAACAAAAATCTATAGGTAGTGAAACTTAGTTTGATGCCCAAACAAAGATTGGTTTAATAGAAAGGAACTGCACATGCTGGTTTACACTGAAGTTACACACAAAGATTTACTTCAGCACTTTGTGTTGTGAGTTGTGAGTCTGTGGAATTCTCACAGAGAGTGGTGAGTCTGTGGAATTCTCACAGAGAGTGGTGAGTCTGTGGAATTCTCTGCCTCAGAGGGCGGTGGAGGCCGGCTCTCTCTGGATACTTTCAAGAGAGAGCTAGATAGGGCTCTTAAAGATAGCAGAGTCAGGGGATATGGGGAGAAGGCAGGAACGGGGTACTGATTGTGGACGATCAGCCATGATCACATCGAATGGTGGTGCTGGCTCGAAGGGCCGAATGGCCTCCTCCTGCACCTATTGTATATTGTGTCTTTTAAACAAAATAAATCAGCATCTGTAGTCCCTTGCTTCCAATACTCTTGGGGTTATTTTCTTTCCCACAAGATAATGGATTGGGGGCGTCCAATCATGATGATGGGTGTTAAAATGTATTTTGTGTGCCCTGTTGCTTTTTATTAGTATGACTGTGTGGCAAATCAAATTCCTCGTACGTTGGAAAACATTCTTGGCTCATACAGTAAGTATGAGTACGAGTATCATAACTTATACGCACAGAACTGCAGATGTTAGTTAATACACATAGTGCTGGAGTAACTCAGTGGGTCAGGCAGCATCAAAGATCTTTGGGAGCATCGCTGGAGAAATGGAGTTGTGGCAAGTCATAATATAAATAGCCTACTTTGGTATGCCTACTTTGAAGAAGTTCTCCTCCTCCCCTCCATAAATGCTGCCTCACCCGCTGAGTTTCTCCAGCACTTTTGTCTACCTTCGATTTTCCAGCATCTGCAGTTCCTTCTTGAACATATAAATAGCAGTCAGGAAAGAGGGTCAGAGTTGCTGCCTGAGCCGCTGAGTGAGTCACTCCAGCTTTGTGTGTCTACCTTCCTTCGGTGTGGACCAGTTAGCATCTGCAGTTTATTCCGGCGTTAATAACATTCCAACTCCTGGTGATGCTGGAACCTGCTGCCCTGCTATTTATTCTCCGTTTTCTTTTTAAATTGTGTTCCAGGTATTCCTATTAGACAATAGACAATAGGCGCAGGAGTAGGCCATTCGGCCCTTCGAGCCATTCAATGTGATCATGGCTGATCATCCCCCAATCAGTACCCCGTTCCTGCCTTCTC
>JAXLNO010001085.1:736332-861893 GCA_038087875.1 Malacoraja senta | reverse complement strand
AATAAGGAAAGAATTTTATGACTTGGCACACAAATTGTTGATGATTCTATCTCTAAATACAGCTGTACAGCACTAAACCGCTCCCTGGTACACACACTACCACAGAGATGCACTTCTCCAATTGTTGGCACTGGGCCATCGATTCATAGCTGTAAAATCATAGAGTCATACAGCACGGAAAGAAGCCTTCCACCTTCCTTACCCATGCCGACCAAGACGCCCAACAGAGCCAGTTCCTCCTGCCTTTGTGTAGGAATGAACGGCAGATGCTGGTTTAAACCGAAGATAGAAACAGAATGCTGGAGTAACTCAGCGGGACAGGTAGCATCTCTGGAGAGAAGGAATGGGTGACGTTTCGGGTCAAGACGGGTCTCGACCCGAAACATCACCCATTCTTTCTCTCCAGAGATGCTGCCTGTCCCGCTGAGTTACACTGGCATTTTGAATCTATCTTCTTTACTCAATACCCTGACTGATAAAGGGCAATCAAAAGCCTTTTTGAGCACCCCATCTCCCTGTGGTGCCACTTGCACTCATCTATGTCAGGTACTCCTAGATCCCTCTGCTCGATAACACTGCCGAGGGCTGTACTATTCACTGAGAGGGTCCTGACTTGATTTGCTGTCTCAAAATGCAACACTTGTTTGTGATTGGGGATCCAGAGAAGGTCAATAGACAATAGACAATAGGTGCAGGAGAAGGCCGTTCGGCCCTTTGAGCCAGCACCGCCATTCAATGTGATCATGGCTGATCATCCCCAATCAGTACCCTGTACCTGCCTTCTCCCCATATCCCCTGACTCCGCTATCTTTAAGAGCCCTATCTAGCTCTCTCTTGAAAGTATCCAGAGAACTGGCCTCCACCGCCCTCTGAGGAAGAGAATTCCACAGACAATTGTCTGTGTGAAAAGGTGTTTCCTCATCTCCGTTCTAAATGGCTTACCCCTTATTCTTAAACTGTGGCCCCTGGTTCTGGACTCCCCCAACATCGGGAACATGTTTCCTGCCTCTAGCGTGTCGAAACCCTTAATAATCTTATGTTTCAATAAGATCCCTTCTAAATTCCAGAGTGTTTTGCTTTCTCAAGCAAACCGTCAGGACTTTCACAAGTCAACCACACCCAAGCACCTTGACCAAGATGCAGCTTTGAAAAGTGGTCCTTGGGTTGACTTGAAACGCTGCCCCATACTCTGAACACAGACTTGGGGCAACACTCCCATCTGCACCTCTTTCTCTTCTATCCTTTATTGAACGCGAGGGCCTGAGCTACAGGAAGAGGTTGCACAGGCCTGCACTGTATTCCTTGTAGTACAGGAGGATGAGGGGTGAGCTTACAGAGGTGTATCAGATCATGAGGGGAATAGACAGGGTAAGTACACAAAATCTTTTACCCAGAGGAGCAGAATCATGAACCGTGCGACATAGGTTTAAGGTGAAAGGAGAAAAATGTCACAGGAATCTGAGGGGCCATTCTTTTTCACAGAAGATAGTGGTATATGGAATGAGCTGCCAGTGGAGACAGTTGAGGCAAATACTATAAGAACATTTAAAAGACATTTGGAGAGGTACATGAATATGAAAAGTTTAGAGGGAAACGGGCCAAACAGGGGCAGGTGAGACTAGTGTTTGACTAGCTTTGTGTCATATTTGCAGATGACACAAAGCTGGGTGGCAGTGTGAACTGTGAGGAGGATGCGATGAGAATGCAGGGTGACTTGGACAGGTTGGGTGAGTGGGCAGATGCATGGCAGATGCAGTATAATGTGTATAAATGTGAGGTTATCCACTTTGGTAGCAAAAACAGGAAGGCAGATTATTATCTAAATAGTGTACAGTTGGGAAAAGGGTAAGTACAACAGGATCTGGGGGTCCTTGTTCATCAGTCAATGAAAGTAAGCATGCAGGTACAGCAGGCAGTGAAGAAAGCAAATGGCATGTTGGCCTTCATAAGAAGAGGAGTTGAGTATAGGAGCAAAGAGGTCCTTCTGCAGTTGTACAGGGCCCAAGTGAGACCACACCTGGAATATTGTGTGCAGTTTTGGTCTCCGAGTTTGAGGAAGGACATTCTTGCATTTAAGGAGTGCAGCGTAGGTTCACAAGGTTAATTCCCGGGTTGGCGGGAATGTCATATGCTGAGCGAATGGAATGGCTGGGCTTGTAAACTCTGGAATTTAGAAAGATGAGAGGGGATCTTATTGAAATATATAAGATTATTAAGGGTTTGGACACGCTAGAGGCAGGAAACATGTTCCCGATGTTGGGGGAGTCCAGAACCAGGGGCCACAGGGTAAGAATAAGGGGTAAGCCATTTAGAACGGAGATGAGGAAAAACATTTTCACACAGAGAGTTGTGAGTCTGTGGAATTCCCTACCTCAGAGGGGCGGTGGAGGCCGGTTCTCTGAATACTTTCAAGGGAGAGAGGATATGGCTCTTAAAGATAGCGGAGTCAGGGGATTTGGGGAGAAGGCAGGAACGGGGTACTGATTGGGGATGATCAGCCATGATCACATTGAATGGTGGTGCTGGCTCAAAGGGCCGAATGGCCTACTCCTGCACCTATCGTCTATTGTCTATAGTGTAGATAGAGAATCTTGGTTGGCATTTCGGGTTGAGTCCCTTCTTCAGATATTTGGCCTGTATTCCTTTAAACCTTTCCTATCCATGTACTTATCCATTTATTTATTTTAAATGTTGTAAAAGTATCTGCCTCAACCACTTTCTCTGGCAGCTTCTTCCATATACCCACCACTGTGTGAAAAATATTGCCCCTCAGTTCCCTTTTAAATGTTTCCCCTCTCACCTTAAACCAATGCACCTTTAGTTTTAGACTCCCCTATTGTGGGGAAAAGACTGTGACAGAGCCAATTATTTTCCTTCAGAAAATATTATTGCGCTTCATTAGGTTTGAACCTGTCTCCCATTCCATCAAAAATCATTCAAATAATTGAGCAGTCAAACTGAAAAATGCAAGGTGTGAAATTCAGTAACAGTACGGCAACACGGTGGCGCAGTGGCAGAGTTGCTGCCTTAAAACGCCAGATACCCAGGTTCGATCCTGACTCCGGGTGCTGTCTGTACGGAGATTGTATGTTCTCTGCATGAGTTTTCACTGGGAGCTCCACTTTCCTTCCACACTCCAAAGACGTACGCGTTTGTAGGCTAATTGGCTTGGTAGAATTGTAAATTGTCCCTAGCGTGCACTAACTGGTGTGCGTGTGCGGGGATTGCTGGTTGGCGTGGACTCAGTGGGCCACGCTGTATCTCTAAACTAAACTGAACTAAACCATTCTTCCAAATGTACATCTTGAGAAGGAGCACGCATAACATGCTGAATGCCATACCCTTGTTGGAGCTGTCACAAGTATACAGAGCAGGCAGATCACGACTTGAAACCAGTCTATTCCATTCCATGATCTCTTTCACCTGAATGCACACTAATCAGAGATTATCAGATGCTGACAGATTAGTAAGTAAGTAAGTAAGTAAGTACATTTTATTTATATAGCACGTTTAAATCAACTCGCGTTGAAACCAAAGTGCTTTAACATAGAAGAAATAATGAGGTTTCCGTACATCCATAGAAAAATTAAAAATGAGAAAAATTACACAACTCATTAAATAATTTAACATGAACGTCCCCCCACAGCAGAATCAAAATTTTCCACTGTGGGGAAAGGCACTAGAAAGTTCATTCCTTTTCCTCTATGATCAGTCGCCAATTTATATCTCCTGACTGTTCCCACCGTTTCTTGCTTGTTTTCTAAAGTCGACAAGGAGAAGGAATGGAGTTAGTGCTGGCCTCAAAGCTTCTGGACAAACTCGCTGCCATGGGACATGGTGAATTTATGCACTGTTCTTTTGGAATACAGCTTGGCAGGGGAATGATCACTGATGTAGAGCTTAAGGGGGAGGAGAAGCAAAAACAAAAAGAAAGACCACAATTTACAAAATGATGAATTATCTTATCTTTGCTAGCTGCTCCACGGTGTGTATGCAATATGTAGAATGCTTGAGGGCCCATTAAGCTCACTGTTATCCATTGTATCTGCAGCTGCAACTTCAAACTAGGGCAAGGACCATTTACCAATGCGGCCTGCGGCGTCACACACACACTAACCACCCCACACACACGCACACACTTGAATAGAATACTTTACTGTCACAGTGCCATTTTCTGCTTGCATGCCCAAGGTATTCAAATAGTCACCATATAAATGAAGCTGACAAAGTTACAAAGTCACAAAGTATCCCGTGCAAGGTCCTCCCTTGTTCTCCCCCCCTCCCTTCCCCTCCCCCCTCATGGCGGCCCCCTCACGCCGGGACTTCCATTGTTCCCGGCAGCGCGTCCTCACTCCCACGTGGCCCGTCCTCGACCACTGGCACCCTCATCGACCTCCATTGTGCATTGTTCAAGGATCTCGGGAAGAGTCTCTTCTTGAACCTGGAGGTCATGGTTTCCAGGCTCCTGTACATTCTTTCCAATAGCACTAGCGAGATGAGAGCGCGGCCAAGGTGGTGTGTGTATTTGATGATATTGGCTGCTTATTTTGGGCCGCGCTTCCTGTAGATCCCTTTCAATAGTGGGGAGGTTGGTACCTGCGACGGACTGGGAAATGTCTACCACTGTCTGCCGACTAATTTGTTCCTGGGGGTTTGAGTTACTGAACCAGACCATGATGCAACCAGTCTCTACGTTAGAGAAAATTCTGTTACATATAACAACAATTGATTCAAAGGGAAGAGGGGATGGGGTAGAGTCATAGCGTGTATACAGTGTGGAAACAGGCCCTTCAGCCCAACTTGCCCACACCAACCAACATCTATACTAGTCGCACCTACCTGCGTTTGGTCCATATACTTCCAAACCTGACCAATCCATGTACCTGTATAACTGTTAATTAAATATTGGGATAGTCTCTGCCTCAACTACCTCCTCTGGCAGCTTGTTTCATACACACACCTCCCTTTGTGTGAAAAAATTACCCCTCAGATTCCTATTAATTCTTTACCCCTTCAGCCTAAACCTATGTCCTCTGGTCCTCAATTCCCCTACTCTGGGCAAGGGACTCTGTGCATCTATCCAATCTATTCCTCTCATGATTTTATACACCTCAATAAGATCACCCCTCATCCTCCTGCGCTCCAAGGAATAGATCCCAGCCTGCTCAACCTCTCCCTATATCTCAGACCGCTAGAGTCCTGGGAACATCCTCGTAAATCTTCTTCATACCCTTTCCAGCTTGACAACATCTTTCCTCTAACATGTTGCCCAGAACTGAACACAATACTCTAAATGCGGCCTCACCAGTGTCTTATACAACTGCAACATGACCTCCCAACTTCTATACTCAACACTCTGACTGATGATACTCTACTCCGCTCTACTCTCTACTCTGATAGTGACAAAGACTCGCAATAGCAAGTAATTTTTCCCACGGGATGTTCAAAAAACGTTCCCTTCTCATCTCTTTTACACTTTGCCCCTCTCACCTTAAAGCGATGATATACTGGAGGGCATAGCTTTTAGGTGAGAGGGGCAATGTTTAAAGGAGATGTACGGGGCAAGTTTGTTACAGAGGGTGTGCGTGCCTGCAATGTGTTACCAGGGATGTAGTTGATGCAGATATGATAGTGGCATTTAAGTGACTTCAAACATTCAAAGGTTCTAAGGTCTTTTATTGTCACGTGTACCGATTAAGGTACAGTGAGACTCGATTTACCATACAGTCATACTAGAAACAGCAACGACACACAACTACAACTAAATAAAAGCGGATTCCCCACATTCCTCACTGTGATGGAAGGAAATAAAGTCCAATCTTCTCCACTCTTTATTCTCTCACGTTCGGGCAGTCGAACCATCCGCAGTCGGGGTGATCGAAGCTCCCGTAGCCGCCGATCGGAGCCCGCACGTCGGGGGCGATCGAAGCTCCCGCGATCGAAGTCGTCCCCTAACCAGGGACCGCGAGCTCCACGATGTTAAAGTCCACAGGCTCCCGCGGTTGGAGCTCCCGAAGTCGATCCCCAGCAAGAGGCCGCCAGCTCCACGATGTTAGGCCGCAGTGCGGACGGAGATGGGATATGGAAAAAAAATCGCATCTCCGTCGAGGTAAGAGATTTAAAACAAAATTCCCCTTACCCCCCCCACATAAAACAAAGCGAAAGAACACTAAAACATACATTTAACACATACTGAAAAACAACATACGAAGAAAAGGACGAGGCAGACTGTGGCGGCTCCACCCGATGATAGGTGTTTGGATATGCGAGGATTAGATTATGTGCAGGCAGATGAGAGTTGGTCCAGCAAGGGACTGTTCTTGTGCAGTATTGTTCTATGTTCTTAAAAAAGGTCTCAGTGAAAAGATTAATTTTGTTACTGCATGCTAAAAATACTAAAGGGTGTATGTAATGTGTTTAAATCAAGTAACATTGCACAAGATTCAAGATTCAAGAGAGTTTATTGTCATGTGTCCCAGATAGGACAATGAAATTCGTGCTTTGCTTCAGCACAACAGAATATAGAAGACATAAATAAATACAGAACAGATCAGTGTGACCATATACCATTGAATATATATATATACACCCATAAATAAGCAGATAAAGTGTAATAGGCTATTAAAGTTCAGATTTTTGTTTGAGTTGAGTTTAATAGCCTGATGGCTGTGGGGAAGTAGATATTCCTGAACCTGGATGTTGCAGTCTTCAGGCTCCTGTACCTTCTACCTGAAGGTAGCAGGGAGATGAGTGTGTGGCCAGGATGGTGTGGGTCTTTGATGATGCTGGCTGTCTTTTTGAGCAGCGACTGCGATAGATCCCCTCGATGGTGGGAAGGTCAGAGCCGATGATGGACAGGGCAGTGTTTACAACTTTTTGCAGTCTTTTCCGCTCCAGGGCGCTCAAGTTGCCGAACCAAGCCACGATGCAACCGGTCAGCATGCTCGCTACTGTGCACCTGTAGAAGTTTGAGAGAGTCCTCCTTGACAGTGTCAGTCGAAGTGATTGCTCATCAATTTAAATGACCATCTGCAGTGAATCGAGTAGACACTGAAAGCTGGAGTAACTCAGCAGGACAGGCAGCATCTCTGGAGAGAAGGAATGGGTGACGTTTCAGGTCGAGACCCTTCTTCAGACAGAATCGGGTAGTTCTTTTTGTTGAGAGAAAATGGTGTCTGATTCCAATGGGGAGGTTACATGGAAACCGAGACTGTGTATTTTCTCCAAGACAGTTTTCTTTCAGTTGTCAATTTCCGAAGTAACTTTTTAGTGGTTCTCTAGTTCCCGACTGAATTCGCATTATTACCTTATTTGGCCCACGAACTACAAATAGTATTCTCTAATTCATCTCATCTAATCTAATATCTAATTAGCATTAGGGAAAACCACATTTATATTGATATTCTGGTCCTGTGCGTTGCTGGCAAAGCCAGGGTTATTGGTCATCCTCAATTCCTCTCGTGAAAGTCACAGCAGACCTTCAGTGAATTACAGGATTTAAACCCAGTGACAATAAAGGACTGGTGATTATATTTCCAGGCTACGATGGCGTGCAACGCTCATGTTTCACACCAACCTCGTCCTTTTTGGTGGAATACTGTAGGCTGTGGGTTTTGTTGTGCTGTCAAAGTAGCCTGGGTATGCATTTTGTAATTAATACACACTGAAGATATTGTCAATATTGTCAAGCTTGAAAGGGTTCAGAAAAGATTTATGAGGATGTAAGTAAGTAAGTAAGTTTATTTGCCAAGTATTCACATACAAGGAATTTGCTTTGGTGCTCCGCCCACAAGTAACAACATGACATACAGTGACAGTTACGAATGACTCAGAAAACACTAAACATTATTAATAATAAAACATTAATGATAAAACACCATTGATCAAGCATGTGAACCAACAAAATACCAGATCAAAGGGAGGCTACAGATTTTTGGCGGTTGAGTAGAGCAACTACTCGTGGATAAAAACTGTTTTTATGTCTGGCTGTGGCAGCTTTGACAATCTGGAGTCGCCTTCCAGAGGGAAGTGATTCAAAGAATTTGTGGCCAGGGTGAGAGGGGTCAGAGATGATCTTGCCCGCTCGCTTCCTGGCCCTTGCAGTGTACAGTTCATCAATGGAGGCCAGGACTAGAGGGTGTGAGCTATAGGGAGAGGTTGAGTAGGCTGGGTCTCTATTCCTTGGAGCGTAGGAGGATGAGGGGAGATCTTATAGAGGTGTACAAAATCATGAGAGGAATAGATTGGGTAGATGCTCAGAGTCTTTTACCCAGAGTAGGGGAATCGAGGACCAGAGGACATAGGTTTAAGGCGAAGGGGAAAAGATTTAATAGGAATCCGAGGGGTAACTTTTTCACCCAAAGGGTGGTGATTGTATGGAACAAGCTGCCAGAGGAGGTAACTGAAGCTGGGACTATACCATCGTTTAAGAAACAGTTGAACAGGTACATGGATAGGACAGGTTTGGAGGATTATGGACCAAGCGCAGGCAAATAGGACGAGGGTAGCTGGGACATATTGGCTGGTGTGGGCGAGTTGGGCCGAAGGGCCTTTTTCCACACTCTATCTCTATGACTGTTTGACTCACTGTGCATTGCTGGTTGAAGAAATGTACCTTACAGTGGTTGATAGTGTGCCAATGAAGTAGGCTGAAGAAGGGTCTCGACCCAAAACATCACCCATTCCTTCTCTCCAGAGATGCTGCCTGTCCCGCTGAGTTACTCCAGCTTTTAGTGTCTACCTTCGATTTAAGCCAGCATCTGCAGTTCTTTCCCACAAATCAAGTAGGCTCCAATGCCGATCTTCTTGAGAATTGTCGGAGCTGTCCTCATCTGGGCAAGTGGACAATATTCCATCGGACTCATGAATCGTGCCGTGTAGGTGGCGGAATGGTCTTGCAATGTCAAGAGTCGAGTTGCTCTCCTCAAGATACTTAACTCCTGATCCGCTGAAACAGAGCGCTGCGAATGCTGGAATCTCGAGGTAGATACAAAGTTCTGGAAAAACTCAACAGGTCAGGCAGCATCTGTGAGGGGAATGGACAGACGATGTTTTGGGCCGGGACAGTTCTTCAGACTGAGAGAAGGCTGGACAAGAGAAGCAAAGCCTGGCAAGTGGATACCGAGGAGAGGGAATTGACTGGCATATGCGACAAAAGCGAGAGGTGAAAAGGAGACAAATGGGTGTCAGACAGGTTGAGAAGAGGAGAAGTGAAATGTAAAGCTGGAAGGAGGGATCTGGGTGGAAACAGATGGACAGAGGTGAATGGGGGGAGGGGAATCATAGAGAAATAAATGACTCATGATGTGAAACAAGCATATGGAGAAGAGCAAGGAGCAAGTTAGCTGGGTGGGGGTTGTGGGATCATGGGAGATGCGTGAGCACTGGAGAGGGTGTGGGGGAGAGGCATGGGAGAGAGATGGAAGGTATTACATGAAATTGGAGAATTCAATCTTCATACCATCGGGGTGTAAGTCAGCCAAGTGGAATATGAGGTGCTGTTCAAGTTTGCATGTTGACTCACTCTGGCATTGGAGGAGGTCAAGGACAAAAAGATCAGTATAGGTATGGGTAAGGGAGTTGAGATGGTTATCAACCAGATATAGAGACACACAGCATGGAAACAGGCCCTCAGGCCCAAGTTGCCCATGCAGACCAAGATTCCCCATCTACATTAGGTCCACCTGTCTGCTTTTGGCCCATGTGCCCTTTAACATTTCCTATCTATGAACCTGTCCAAATGTCTTTTAAATGTTGTTATAATACCTGCCTCAATGACCTCATTGGCAGCTCATTCCAGATACCCACCACCCTCTGTGTGAAACTTTACCCCTCAGGTTTCAATTAAATCTTTCCCCTTCACCTTAAACCTAAGTCCTTTAAGGGACTGTCCCACTTAGGCGATTTTTTAGGCGATTTCTGGCGACTACGCCAATGGAATTCACCAAAGTCAGCACCGGCGACAACCTACGTCACCTGGCGACAACCTACGACAACCTACGACAGACTGAGGAGACTACTCACGACCATACAGGCGACCGTGTTGCGACAGCCTAGTCGCCATCTGTCGCCTAAAAAATCACCTAAGTGGGACAGGCCCTTTAGTTCTGGATTTCCCCGACTCTGGGTACAAGACTCTGTGCATCTACTCTTTCTATTCCCCTCATGATTTTGTACACCCTTATAAGATCACCCCTCGTCCTCTGCCCTCCAAGGAATAAAGTCCTAGCCTGTTCTACCACTCCCTATACCTCAGGCCCTTAGAGCCTGGCAACATCCTCGCAAATCATCTCTGCATTCTTTCCAGATTAACAACCTCTTTTCTACAGACCAACACTGAACACAGTACTCCAAATGTGGCCTCACCAATGTCTTGTACAACTGTAAGAAGCGGTGGTGAATCTGTGGAACACTTGGGGTATTTTTTAAGGGAGAAATTAAGGGCTTCTTGATTAGGATGGGCATCAAAGGTTACAGGGAGAAGGCAGGAGAATGGGGTTGAGAGGGAAAAACAGATCAGCCATGATTGAAAGATGGAGTAGACTCAATGGACTGAAGGGCCTAATTTTGCTCCTATGTCTTATGTTCTAACATAACATGCCAACTTCTATACTCAATACTGTGACTGATGAAGGCCAATGTGCAAAAAGCTTTCTTGACCACCCTATCTACCTGTGACACCACTTTCAAGGAACTATGTACCTGCACTCTCAGATCAACCTGCTCTACTACACTCTCCAGAGCTCTTCCATTCACTATAAAGATCCCGCCCTAGTTTGACCTCAAAATGCAACACCTTGCACTTATCTGCATTAAATTCCATTAACCATTCTTCATCCCTTGCCCAACTGATCAAGATCCTGATGGGATTTTTGAGAGCAATCTTCGCTATCTACAATACCACCTACTTTAGTGTCAAGTGCAAACACTAATCATGCTTTCATCACACTCTCATCCACATTGTTGATATAAACGACAAGCAACCATGGGCCCAGCACTGATTCCTGAGGCACATCACTCGTTGCAGGTTTCCAGTCCGATAATCATCCATCCACCATCAATCACACTCTGCTTCCTTTCATTCAGCCAATTCTCCATCCCATAAATTATCTCTCCCTAGATCCCATGCGATCTAACCTTCCTGAGCAGCCTATCATGCAGAACCTCATCAAATGCCTTGCTGAAGTCCATATAGTCAACATCTACTGCTTTGGCCCCATCAACCTTTTTGGTTACTTCTTCAAAATACTCAATCAGATACATGAGGCATGATCTCCCACGTACAAAACCATGTTGACTATTCCTAATCGGCCCCTCGCTATCCAAATGCAAATGTATGCTATGCCTCAGAATACTCTCCAGTAACTTATTAACTTGTTAGGCTCACTGGTCTACAGTTCCTAGGCTTTTCCTTGCAGCCTTTTTAAAATTGAGGCACAACATTAGTCATTTTCCAATCTTCCTGCACCTGAACCGTATCTAATGGTGATTGGAGTATCTCAGCTTGGGTGCCTGCAATTTCCTCCCTAGCTTCCAATAGTGTCCTTGGATGCTTCAGATCAGACCTGGGAGATTTGTCTACCATCATACGCCTTCGGGCGCTCAGCATTTCCTCGACTTTAAGACTGACTTGTCCTCAAGACATTTCCATTTCCCAACATCCCCAGTAAAAACAGAGGAGAAATACTAATTGAGGACCTTGCCCATCTCCTGCGGCCCCACAGAGATGACCGCATTGTTTCTAAGGGGCCCTATTCTCTCTTTAGTCACCCTCTTTCCCTTTCCCTCTGTACATAAAATCTCTTTTGATTTCACTGAATATTACCTGCCAGAGCTATCGAGTTTAGTTAAGAGATACAGCACGGAAACTGGCCCTTTGGCCCACCGAGTCCGCACCAACCAGCGATCCCCACACACTAACACAATCCTACACACACTAGGGACAATATACATTTATACCAAGCCAATTAACCTATAGACCTGTACGTCTTTGGAGTGTGGGAGGAAACTGGGGATCTCGGAGAAAACCCATGCAGGTCACGGGGAGAACGTGCAAACTCCGTACAGACAGCACCTGTAGTCAGGATCGAACCTGCCCCCTTTTTGCCCTCTTGATTTCCTTCTTAAGTAAACTCTTTAGTTTCGGAATATTCAGCGATACACAAGCAATTCCTTTTCTCCAGAGATGCTGCCTGTCCCGCTGGGTTACTCCAGCTTTTTGTGTCTATCTTCGGTTTAAACCAGCATCTGCAGTTCCTTCCTACAAACCATCACTTCAGACACTTTCCCTTCCCAATTTCCTAAGAATAGAACAAGTGTTGCCCTCTCTCATGTACGGCCTCTTCCCATTGCCTGGGAAACTTTCCTGAATACCATTGCCAAATTCCACCACGTCTAAGCCTTTTACACTATGACAGTCCCAGTCTATATTGGGAAAGTTAGAACCCTATTAGCCTTGAAGCCGCCTGCAATCTCATGGCATATATTCTCTTCTAATTCCTGGTTGCTGCAGTACACTCTGAACAAGACAATCATCCCTTTTTCATTTCTCAGCTCCACCCATGTGAACTATCTTTCCTTCGTTATGTGAGTGGAGCCCGAGAAGAACTGAGCAACGTTTGTGCTTTTTGTAGATCTTGCCACTCCCGTCTGACGAATCGATTAAAGTTTGGCTTGGTTCACCTTTAACCAGGTTTGTTGTTGTCTGCTTTTAAGAAACAAACTTTGACAGCCTCACTGAATGAACCATCAGTCATGTCATCTCAGATGCTGCCGTGACATTCTCCATAATCAACTGAGCAACACCCCTTCTCTTTTACCCCCACCCCTGTCTCTCCTGTAGCATCGGTACCCTGAAACATTAAGCTGCCAGTCCTGGTTTGCGTAATGAGTACAACCTCCCCATCGCACGTACCTACCCACGGCCTGAGTTCATTCACCTTAACCATCAGGCCTCTCGCATTCAATTAAGTGCAATTCAATCCAACAGTCTCCCTGTTGCGTTCCTGCCTGTTCTTTCCATCAATCTTTCCTTCAGATCCTGCAGACGGAAAACAAGTATTCGGCAAAATGGCCACCTCATCTACACTTGGTTTCGCCGATATAGAGGCCACACTAAAGAGCACTGAATGCAGTAGATGAGGTCTCAGCAGATGCACATGAACCCATGTCTCACCTGGAAGGACTGCTGGGTTACCTGGAGAGGAGGTAAAACTACAGATGTTACATCTCCTGTGGTTGCAGACTAATGTACCTGGGGAGGGGGTGGATTGGGTGGGAGAGGATGAGAACCATGGAGTGGCAGAGAGAGGTCTCTACAGAAAGGGGTGAGGACAAGAAGATGTGACTGCTGATGGGATCATGTTGAACGTGGTAGGAATGCGAGAGAATGATGTGGTGGCTGGTGGGGTGAAAGGTGATCACTAGGGGAACTCTACCTTTGCTCCGTCTGAGTGAGAGCAGAACTGTGCAGCACAGAAGAGACATGGTTGAAGGTTCTGTCCACGACAGAAGAGGGGAATCTATGTTTTACCGAAAATCGTGGACATTTTGGATGTCCTAGAATGGAAAAACCTCACCCAGGAGCAGATGCAGTAGAGACAAATAAATGTAGAGTGGGATGGCATCCTTGCAAGAGACCGGGTGGGAGAGGGTGTGGCCGCAAGAACTGCAGATGCTGGTTTACAAGAGAAGACACAAAGTGCTGGAGTAACTCAGCAGGACCAGCCGCGTCTCTGGTTCACATGGACCCAGAGCCTTCTTCAGACTGACTGTTGTGGGGGAGGGGAAAGCTGAAATGGTAGATGGTTGGACAAAGGCCAGAGTTGAAAAGACAAGAAATGTGAGGTAAGGAGAAAAGACAGAAGGGGCACGAAATGTGAAAGAGTATATGTTGGAGAGGCCAGGGGGGAAGTGGGCAGGGAAAAACGGGTGCACATCCAAGTTGGGCACAGGAAAGAGAGGGAGGGGGGAGGGTGGGGGGAATAGGGTGGAAGGGAAGGGGGGGGGGTGTTTGTCGGCTCGTAAACTTCATACTATTGGGTTGTAAACTACCCAAGCGGAATATGAGGTACTGTTGCTGCAGTTTGCATGTGGCCACGCTCTGAATGTGGAGGAGGCCCAGTTAAGAAACGTCAGCGTGGCAATGGGGAGGGGAGTTAAAGTGGTTAGCGATTGGGAGATCCAGCCAGCATCGTGTTTGGGCAGAAAGAGTCGGCTCATCTGCCCTAGGTCTGGCTGATGCAAAGGAGGCCACGTCAGGACCACCAAGTGCAGAAGCTGAGGTTCGAGGTGGTGCACATGAACCTCCGTCTCACCAGCAAGGACTGTGGGCTTCCCTGGGTAAATGTGGAGGATGGACGCACAGGGTTCAGGTGTTACATCTCCTGCAGTTGCAGAGGGAATTGGTTTAGGTGGTAAGAGAGCGTTCCCCCCCCGTAACCCATTGTTTCCCCCAATCTTCCCAGGAACATTCCCCTGAAACCACAAAATATGTAAGTAACACTATCTAATTGAATGGGAGAATGTGCAGAATTTATTTATTTATTTATCTATCTATTCATATATTCATTTATCTATTTATGTATTTACATATCTGTTTATTCATTTATGTGCCTATCTGTTTATTTATTTATTTATCCATCTACACGCCTGTTTATTTATTTATTTACCCATCTACCTACTTATCTATTTATTTTTCTATCCACCTATTTATTTATTTATTCACATATCAATGCATTTATTTATCTATTTATTTATTTATCTGACCATCTGTCTATTTATCTATTTATTTATTTATTTATTATTTAAAAAAAAAAATTAAAAACATTATTTGTGTGTGCATTTATTTATTTATTGTTTTATTGTCATTGTAGTGGTGCACACTGCCTGAACGGAGCTCAAATGTACAAGATAAAAATATAACAATAAAAAATGTTCTAAAGTGAGAAAAATAAAAATTGTTCATACACTCACGTGCACATACTGTGACACATACAGTGCAAAAATCAAAAAGAGCCACTTTTCAACATAATTGTATAAGGGGTAAGAGCGTTGTAAAAACAAGCCTGAAGGCTTTGTGTCTCAATGCAAGGAGCATTCGTAATAAGGTGGATGAGTTGAACGTGCAGATAGCAATTAATGATTATGATATAGTTGGGATCACGGAGACATGGCTCCAGGGTGACCAAGGCTGGGAGCTGAACATTCAGGGATATTCAATATTCAGGAGGGATAGAGAGAAAGGAAAAGGAGGTGGGGTAGCGTTGCTGGTTAGAGAGGAGATTAACGCAGTGGAAAGGAAGGACATTAGCTTGGAGGATGTGGAATCGGTATGGGTAGAGCTGCGAAACACTAAGGGGCAGAAAACGCTGGTGGGTGTTGTGTACAGGCCACCTAGCAGTAGTAGTGAAGTTGGGGATGGCATCAAACAGGAAATTAGAAATGCGTGCAACAAAGGCAAAACAGTTATAATGGGTGACTTCAATCTACATATAGATTGGGTGAATCAAATTGGCAGGGGTGCTGAGGAAGAGGATTTCTTGGAATGTATGCGGGATAATTATCTAAACCAACATGTAGAGGAACCAACGAGAGAGCAGGCTATTCTAGACTGGGTATTGAGTAATGAGGAAGGGTTAGTTAGCAGTCTTGTTGTGCGTGCCCCCTTGGGCAAGAGTGACCATAATATGGTTGAGTTCTTCATTAGGATGGAGAGTGACATTGTTAATTCAGAAACAACGGTTCTGAACTTAAAGAAAGGTAACTTTGAGGGTATGAGGCGTGAATTGGCCAAGATTGACTGGCAATTAGTTCTAAAAGGGTTGACGGTGGATATGCAATGGAAGGCATTTAAAGACTGCATGGATGAACTACAAAAATTGTTCATCCCAGTTTGGCAAAAGAATAAATCAGGGAAGGTAGTGCATCCGTGGATAACAAGGGAAATCAGGGATAGTATCAAAGCAAAAGATGATGCGTACAAATTAGCCAGAAAAAGCAGCATACCAGAGGACTGGGAGAAATTCAGAGACCAACAGAGGAGGACAAAGGGCTTAATTAGGAAAGGGAAAATAGATTATGAAAGGAAACTGGCAGGGAACATAAAAACGGACTGCAAAAGTTTTTATAGATATGTGAAGAGAAAGAGATTAGTTAAAACAAATGTAGGTCCCTTGCAGTCAGAAACAGGTGAATTGATCATGGGGAACAAGGATATGGCGGACCAATTGAATAACTACTTTGGTTCCGTCTTCACTAAGGAAGACATAAATAATCTGCCGGAAATCGCAGGGGGCCGCCCGCGGATCAAAGGAGATGGAGGAACTGAGTGAAATCCAGGTTAGTCGGGAAGTGGTGTTGGGTAAATTGAATGGATTAAAGGCCGATAAATCACCAGGGCCAGATAGGCTGCATCCCAGAGTACTTAAGGAAGTAGCTCCAGAAATAGTGGATGCATTAGTGATAATTTTTCAAAACTCCTTAGATTCTGGAGTAGTTCCTGAGGATTGGAGGGTAGCAAACGTAACCCCACTTTTTATGAAGGGAGGGAGAGAGAAAACGGGGAATTACTGACCAGTTAGTCTAACATCGGTAGTGGGTAAACTGCTAGAGTCAGTTATTAAAGATGGGATAGCAGCACATTTGGAAAGTGGTGAAATCATTGGACAAAGTCAGCATGGATTTCCGAAAGGTAAATCGTGTCTGACGAATCTTATAGAATTTTTCGAGGATGTAACTAGTAGAGTGGATAGGGGAGAACCAGTGGATGTGTTGTATCTGGACTTTCAGAAGGCTTTCGACAAGGTACCACATAAGAGATTAGGATACCAACTTAAATCACATGGTATTGGGGGTTCAGTATTGATGTGGATAGAGAACTGGCTGGCAAACAGGAAGCAAAGAGTAGGAGTAAACGGGTCCTTTTCACAATGGCAGGCAGTGACTAGTGGGGTACCGCAAGGCTCAGTGCTGGGACCCCACCTATTTACAATTTATATTAATGATCTGGACGAGGGAATTGAAAGCAACATCTCCAAGTTTGCGGATGACACTAAGCTGGGGGGCAGTGTTAGCTGTGAGGAGGATGCTAGGAGACTGCAAGGTGACTTGGATAGGCTGGGTGAGTGGGCAAATGTTTGGCAGATGCAGTATAATGTGGATAAATGTGAGGTTATCCACTTTGGTGGCAAAAACGGGAAGGCAGACTATTATCTAAATGGTGGCCGATTAGGAAATGGGGAGATGCAGCGAGACCTGGGTGTCATGGTACACCAGTCATTGAAAGTAGGCAAGAAGTCTGAAGAAGGGTTTCGGCCCGAAACGTTACCTATTTCCTTCGCTCCATAGATGCTGCTGCACCCGCTGAGTTTCTCCAGCATTTTTGTGTACCATTGAAAGTAGGCATGCAGGTGCAGCAGGCAGTGAAGAAAGCGAATGGTATGTTGGCCTTCATAGCAAGAGGATTTGAGTATAGGAGCAGGGAGGTTCTACTGCAGTTGTACAGGGTCTTGGTGAGACCACACCTGGAGTATTGCTTACAGTTTTGGTCTCCAAATCTGAGGAAGGACATTATAGCCATAGAGGGAGTGCAGAGAAGGTTCACCAGACTGATTCCTGGGATGTCAGGACTTTCATATGAAGAAAGACTGGATAGACTTGGCTTATACTCGCTAGAATTTAGGAGATTGAGAGGGGATCTTATAGAAACGTACAAAATTCTTATGGGGTTGGACAGGCTAGATGCAGGAAGATTGTTCCCGATGTTGGGGAAGTCCAGGACAAGGGGTCACAGCTTAAGGATAAGGGGGAAATCCTTTAGGACCGAGATGAGAAAAAACTTTTTCACACAGAGAGTGGTGAATCTCTGGAACTCTCTGCCACAGAGGTTAGTTGAGGCCAGTTCATTGGCTATATTTAAGAGGGAGTTAGATGTGGCCCTTGTGGCTAAGGGGATCAGGGGGTATGGAGAGAAGGCAGGTACGGGATACTGAGTTGGATGATCAGCCATGATCATATTGGGGCAAAATTATTGAGACCAAAATTGGGGCAGTCAATACCATCTTCAATGAGGAATCACAACAAAACTGCTAGAACAGCTCAATGAGACAGGCAACATCTGTGGAGAGAAATGGACAGACAATGTTTCAGCTCGGGACCATTCTTCCAACTGATGGAAGACGGCACTGGGCCTGTACTCGCTGGAGTATTGCAGAAAGAGGGGGGACCTCATTGAAACGTACCGAATAGTGAGAGGCTTGGATAGAGTGGATGTGGAGGGGATGTTTCCATTAGTGGAAGAGTCTAGGACTAGAGGTCAAGGCCTCAAAATTAAAGGATGTTCCTTTAGGAAGATGAGAAAGAATTTATTTAGTCAGAGGTGTGAATCTGTGGAATTCTTTGCCACAGAAGGCTGTAGAGGCCAAGTCAATGGATATTTTTAAAGCAAAGAAAGATTCTTGATTAATTTGGGTGTCAGGGGTTATGGGGAGAAGGTGGGAGAATGGGGTTAGGAGGGAGAGATAGATCAGCTGTGATTGAATGGCAGAGTAGACTTGATGGGCTGGATGGCCTAATTCTGCTCCTATTACTTAGTAAGTAAGTTTCTTGGCCAAGCATTCACATACAAGGAATTTCCCTTGGTGCTCTGCCCACAAGTAACAACATTAGTATTGTGACTTTCTGATGGCAGCATAAGCACATGAGTGGCTATTTTCTGTTCAGTTGCTTTAATGTCATGACTCTCAATTGTCTGGGAATTCTTTTCAGGAATGAGCCCACATGTGAAGGTAGAACTGTTTATCCCAGCCACACATCCTATCCTTCGACTTTCACAGGACCATTCTCCCTGATGTGGCTTTTCGGTCTGGTCAAACCCGCAGACTGCCGCACTGCCTCTGCCTCATTCGAGGAATCTTTGTATCTTTGTATCTTTGTTAGCAAAACACACGGTGCTGGAGGAACTCAGCAGATCAGGCAGCATTTGGGGAGGGAATGGACTAGTTACGTTTTCGCTCGGGACCCTTCCTCAGCCCCGATCCAAAACATCACCTGTCCATTCCCTCCCCAGATGCTGCCTGACCCGCTGAATTCCTCCCGCACTCTGTGTTTTGATCAAGATTCCAGCACCCTGCAGTTCCTTGTTTCCTGCTAGTTTCTCCAGCTGGGATCATTCCACCTCTATACGTTTTATGCAGTGCAAGCAAATGAAATGCAGTTTAAAAACTGTCAACAAAATCAGTTTACATCAAATTCCTACATTGTAGATCAGTAGACTGTGAATGACAAAAAAGACCTGTCCAGTCACATGAATTGAAGGCTTTACAAAACGTGCATTTGTTAGCACCTGAAATCAATTTGATTATAACTATACTTCGGTCATGATGCATTAAACGCAAGATATTTTGAGGTGAATTTTGGGTCAAATGTAAAGAACAAAACCAGAAGCTATTCCTTTACCTTATAAGGTCATGTGATAGGAGTAGAATTAGGCCATTCGGCCCATCAAGTCTACTCCGTCATTCAAACATGGCTGATCTATCTCTCCCTCCAAACCCCATTCTCCTGCCTTCTCTGACACCTTTGACACTCTGTACTAATAAAGAATCTATCTATACCTTAAAAATATCCATTGACTTGACCTCCACAACCGGCTGTGGCAAAGAATTCCACAGATTCACCACCCTCTGACTAAAGAAATTTCTCCTCATCTCCTTCCTAAAAGAATGTCCTTTAAATCTGAGGCTATGTCCTCTGGTCCCAGACTCTCGCACCAGTGGCAACATCCTCTCCACATCCAACACATCTTCGGAGTTCAGTCGCACATCGTGAGATAATATCCGCTTCCAGCTGAGCTGGCAAAGCATGAGTATGGCAGTGCAGACGAAGCAAGTGGCAAGAGTACCTAACCCCCTGAGCATGGCTCTCTCTCTCCCACTGATAGATTTTGTCTCATCATTTTTCTCCCAGTGGCAATGGCTGCACATGGGTCACTTTCCAAACATTCCTTTGGTCAGCTGTGTAGTCCCAATTCTCTCAAGTCGGAAACAAAAAGAAGACTTCTGACCTTTCCCATGCTGGGTTCTCTTGAACCTCTTTGATTTTATTCCCGTCTGATAAGTATAGCTAGCAGACTTATGTTTGCACTGGTCGGGCTGCCAGCAATCTCAGGAACATCTATCTCATTGAAGGAGCTTCCGTTGGAACTGCTTGGCCGATTTTCTGGGATGGCATCATCTGCATTCACACAGTTTTGGAAAGGTTTATTTCTGTCTTTGCATTCAATCATTTTATCATTGCTGTTATTCAGTCTGGTCTGCATTGGACCATTGAGTTCAAGCTTCGTTCTCCCGCAGAGAGTGTGGGCTTTGTTACTAGTTGTTACCAACCTGGAGCCCACCAGTTCCGTGCAGGTCAGCAAGCACCATGGGGTCAAGGAAAGAGCGTTCACGTCGCGGCCCTGTGTCCACCAATCTTTCCACCACCACGCACAAGAAACTCAAGAAGTGACAAGACGGACACCATTGTATGCAGATGCCGAGAAGTGTGTTCAGCTCTGGTTGAACAACTTCTAATCTTGTGTGTGGACTGGATAAGAAGAAGAAGCAAGCAGCATCCACACGAACCCCACTTTGTTTTCCCCGGCTCCTGCCCTATTCTACCACTCACCTGCACATCACAGTAACCAGCTAATCGACCAACCTGCAAATCTTTAAGGAATGGAAAGAAAGTGGAGACTGAGAAAATAAACACGGGGGAATGTGCAAATTTCATGCAGACAGTGTCAGAGGGCACTGACTCTCAGTCTGAAGAAGGGTCTCGACCCGAAACGTCACCTATTCCTTTTCTCCAGAGATGCTGCCTGACCCGCTGTGTTACTCCAGATTTTTGTGTCAATCATCAGAGGCCAGGATTGAACCTGGGGCAGTGGTTATATTAGCTGCAGGCGCTCGCCACCTGCATGTTCATCAGTCTGTTGATCAAGGAAAGGATATTTAACAAAGAGACTAGCTTCCTACAGTGTCCTCGGATATACCTGACCAGGCCCGGGAGATTTGTCTATCTTCATACAGGTCAGGTCCTTCATCACCTCCTTGACCATAACACTGACTGCTCTCAAGACACTTCCATTGACTACCCAAAGTTCCCCAGTCCTCATGAGAAATACTCATTGAGGACCTTAGCCATCTCCTGTAGAGTAGGAAGTACATGAGGGTCGATATGTCTCGTATACAAAATTGTTCAATGGTGCAATGGTCCTTTTGATGTCTCGTGTACTGAGGTACAGTGAAATTTGATTTACCAAACAGTCATACAAACAAAAGCAACAAGATACATAACTACATCAAGATTAAACATAGACTTAAACAGCCAGCAGGGCACACAGCGTAAGCGGAGACACACAGTCATCAGTTCAATGTCGGGGCCACACACACGCTCCTTCACCGTGATGTGACCAGAGTTGTACCGATCGCTGTCACTCTCTCTGCAGTCCCTGTCCGCCCGAACAGTCAGAAAGCCATCCACACTCGCACCAGACTCTGGGATGTCCACGTGGAGCAAAAACCGAGATCACTGCACTCACGGCACTCCCTCCAAGTCCTCACCAGCGCAGGCAGCGCGTCCATCTTGTTTTTTTGCCGACTCACATTCCCCACTGTGATGGAAGGCAAATGACGTATACCTCCTTTCCTCTTTTTCTCCCGCGGGCGGGGCGATCGAACCATCCGCGGTCGGGCCGATCGAACCATCCGCAGTCGCGGCGATCGAAGCTTCCGCAGTCGGCGATCAAAGCTCCCGCGATCGGGGCGTTCATGGCTCCCGCGATCGGGGTGGTCGAAGCTCCTGTGGTTGGGGCTCCCGAAGTCGATCCCTAACAAAGGGACCGCCAGCTCCACGATGTTCAGTCGCAGTGAGATCGGAAATACCATGACAAAGTAGCATCTCCGTCGAGGGAAGAGATTAAAAAAAGTTTCCTACAACTTCCCACTCCCTCATTTAATACAAAAACTAAAAGTACACTAAAACATACAATTAACACAGACTAAAAACAACAAATGAAGTAAGGGACAAGACAGGCCGTTGGCGAGGCTGCCATGTACGGCGCCATCCGCTGGCCACTTTGTGCACCTTGCTTCTGTTATTTTCCATCTATTTGTTTTAATGAGTATATTCAAGCAATTCAAGACATCCCCCATTTTATAGAAACATATAAAATTCTTAGAGGATTGGAGCGGGTAGATGCAGGAAAAATGTTTCCGATGTTGGGGGAGTCCAGAACCAGGAGTCGCAGTGTAAGAATAAGGGGTAGGCCATTTAGGACTGAGATGAGGAAATACTTTTTCACCCTGAGATTTGTGAATCTGTGGAATTCTCTGCCACAGAAGGCAGTGGAGGCCAATTCACTGGATGTTTTCAAGAGAGAGTAAGATTTAGTTCTTAGGGCTAAGAGAATCAAGGGATATGGGGAAAATGCAGGAACGGGGTTCTGATTTTGGATGATCAATAGACAATAGATAATAGGTGCAGGAGTAGACCATTCGGCCCATCGAGGCTGATCATCCACAATCAGTACCCCGTTCTTGCCTTCTTCCCATATCCTCTGACCTGGCTATCTTTAAGAGCCCTATCTAGCTCTCGCTTGAAAGTATGCAGAGAACCGGCCTCCACCGCCCCTCTGAGGCAGAGAATTCCACAGATACAACTCTCTGTGTGAAAAAGTGTTTCCTCATCTATGTTCTAAATGGCTTACTTCTTATTCTTAAACTGTGGCCCCTGCTTCTGGACTCCCCCAACATCGGGAACATGTTTCCTGCTTCCAGCGTGTCCAAACCCCTAATAATCTTACATGTTTCAATAAGAATCCCTCTCATCCTTCTAAATTCCAGAGCATACAAGCCCAGCCGCTCCATTCTCTCAGCATATGACAGTCCCCGCCATCCCGGGAATTAACCTTGTGAACCTACACTGCACTCCCTCAATAGCAAGAATTACCTTCCTCAAATTTGGAGACCAAAACTGCATACAATATTCCAGGTAAGGTCTCACTAGGGCCCTGTACAACTGCAGAGGGACCTCTTTGCTCCTATACTCGACTCCTCTTGTTATGAAGGCCAACATGCCATTCGCTTTCTTTCACTGCCTGCTGTACCTGCATGCTTACTTTCATAGACTGATGTACAAGGACCCCCAGATCCTTTCCCTTTTCCCAACTTGACACCATTTAGATAATAATCTGCCATCCTGTTTTTGCTACCAAAGTGGATAACCTCACATTCATCTACATTAAACTGCATCTGCCAATGCATCTGCCCACTCACCCAACCTGTCCAAGTTATCCTGCATTCTCATAGCATCCTCCTCACAGTTCACACTGCCACCCAGCTTTGTGTCATCTGCAAATTTGCTAATGTTACATTGAATCCCTTCATCTAAATCATTAATATATATTGTAAATAGCTGCGATTATATTGAATGGCGGTGCTGGCTCGAAGAGCTGAATGGCCTACTCCTGCACCTATTTTCTATGTTTCTATGATGTGTATTTTAAGCAAAGCAATGACTGAAATACTAACTGCTTTTCCCCCTTCCCCCCCACCAACCTTCAACACTGGCTGAATGGACTGCAGTGGTCACCTCTGGCTCTGTGTATCCCTCGAGAATTACATTAAAAAATCCCCGATCAACAGATAAATATCCATCTTCCATTCACATTGCATCTAGATTTTCATTTGTAGGCAATCAAGATATGATTATTCGTTACTCTATTACAAGAGGAATAGAAACAGCAAAATGTCGGTCAAAGGTTCAGGGTGATTTCACATCTCTTATGAATTGTAGCATAGTGAAAGGTGAATTTAGGGGATTTGCCATTGACAAAGCAGTTTCAAAATTAATATTGCCACAATGCAGAAAACAATTCATTGCTCAGATGCAGTGGTCTTTATCCGATAAGACTATTTCAATGTTGTCCTCTATTTCACCCTTGCAACTTCAAGCACCTCTTAATCTGCTCCTCTCATCTGTCACTGCTCAGATAAAAGATGTATTTACTGTAATCCCGGAGGGATTTGGAATTTAATATAACTTGACTCGTGGGATAGTTCACAAGCCTTGATGGTGATGTGAAATCATAGCTGTTTCTGTATTGGCATGCAGCAAGAGGATTTATATACAGTATTGCTGGTTAAAAGAGGTCAGGTTTTGCTAGACTATTTAAGTGGTTCTAGTGTATAAAGCTTTCAGTTTTAACTGATAAAAATTGAACATGGGAATGAAACCTATGGTGGGAAAGTATCAGTCAAACATGGTCCTATGGTGGGGTGGGGTAGGGAGTACAGAGATGGGCAAGGCGGTCATAGTGCAAAGAAGCTCCACAACTGTGTGGCACGGTGGCGCAGCGGTAGAGCTGCTGCCTTACAGCGCCAGAGATCAGGGTTCGATCCTGACTACGGGAGCTTGTCTGTACGGAGTTTGTACGTTTGTCCAGTGGCCTGCGTGGGTTTTCTCCAGGATGTCCTCCCACACTCCAAAGACGTACAGGTTTTGTAGGCTAATTGGCTTGGTGTAATTTGCCGTCCTCCAGTCTTCCGGCACCTCACCTGTATTTAATGACGACTCGTAAATCTCAGCCAGGTCACCTGAAACTTCCTCGCAACCCTGATCAGATATATCCAACGACACTGTGGGAAGCTAGAGAGGAAAGTGCAGGAGCAATTGTAGGTCGTTGTGCGTAGATTGGGCCAAAGGCCCTGTTTCCGCACGGTATGAATCTATCGCTACGACCATGACTCTAGATTCCTACAGTGTCGTCGGATATATCTGATCAGGCCCGGGAGATTTGTCTACCTTCATACATGTCAGGACCATCAGCACCTCTTCAACCATAGAAGGTCTGTCCTCACATTCTCCATCATAGTCTGGTTTGGCTCAGCCACCAAGCACGATATCCGGAGGCTGCAGCGAATCGTCCGATCAGCTGAGAAGGTTATTGGCTGCAACCTTCCCTCCATTGACTAAACTGTACACTGCAAGGGCCAGGAAGCGAGTGGGTAAGATCATCTCTAACCCCTCTCACCCTGGCCACAAACTCTTTGAATCACTTTCCTCTGGAAGGCGACTCCGGACTGTCAAAGCTGCCACAGCCAGACATAAAAACATATTTTTTCCATTAGTAGCTCCACTCAATCACCAAAAATCTGTAGCCTCCTTTTGCTCTGGTATTTTATTTTATTCACATGTTTAATCAATAATGTTTTATTATTAATGTTTGATCTTTTATGTTTCATTCCTAACTGTCACTGTATGTCATGTTGTCACATGGGTGGAGCACCGAGGCAAATTCTTTGTATGTGAATACTTGGCCAATAAACTTATTCATTCATTCATTCATTCATTCATTCATTCATAACACTGACTGCTCTCAAGACACTTCCATTGCCTACCCAAGGTTCCCCAGTCCTTATGTCTTTCTCCAACAGAGGAGAAATACTCATTGAGGACCTTGCCCATCCCCTATCTCTACACACAGAGTTGACCGCTTTGATTCATGAGGGGTCCTACTCTCTCTGGTTACCCTGTTTCCCTTTATGTAATAATAAAAATCTCTTGTGATTATCCTTAAGCTACCTGCCAGAGCTTTCTCTGTCCCCCCTTTACTAGGTATGTTACAATACTTACCTTCAGCGGCGCTGCAATTCTGCCACTGGCCGTGTGCGCGATTTTGGCGCCTTTGAGGGGGGGGGGGCGGGGTTAAAACGCGGGTTTCTCCTACCTTGTCCTGAATTATATTTCGTTGGAGTGCCAGCTTTTGCTGAAGAATCGTTCCGACGGGCGATTTGTGTATTTTTTATTTTTATTCGATCGACAAGTTCAGCGCTGGAGTTATTTTAAAATCAGCTTCGAAAGCCGTCAACGCCGACAACGGGCACGGGACAGGTAAACGAAGGCAGTTTATTTTATGTATAAAAGTGCTTCTTAAGAGGCCTTTAATTCACATTTTTAAATGCGAAACGGTGATTCTTTTCCCCAAACTAACGGCAGTATTTTTCATGCCGATACGGGGTTAAATTCATCGCAAATCAACGTTCCAAATGATCGCGTTCCAGAAAAACCCACTCGTAAGATGATTTAAATGCCCATTAATTTACAGGTATTAAACATTAAATTCCTTCCATTTGGCCTATAAATCCATGACAATGAGATTTAAAAATTATGTTATATTGTGAATTCTTGTGTGAATGTTATTTGGACACAGGCTATTTAAAAATGTTAATCTATTCTTAAGAAATTGATAGATGTTTAGATCTAGTAATTGAATTTTGTAATTAGCTACAATTAGGTAACTTACTAATTATATGCTTTAATTTCATGTCATCTAAGTAAGATTGTTTCATATTTGTTTCAGAATGCTTCAATCTATAATAACTGAAAATTTCATTCAGTTCTCTTAATTTTTAAGAAAATTATGGGCTTTTGACTGTCCTTGATCACAGCTTTTGTGTTAAGTCAATGGAAAAACAATAGGGAACAAGATGCTAATTTCCGAGTACGAAAATGGCCATAACTTTTTTAATACTGAAGATATGAACGTGAAGTAGGTGTCGAATTAAACGTCTTTTTATGCTTTATCTGATGGGATAAATTACAGACTTGATTTTTTAAATCTCAAAATGTTGTAACATTGCTACCTTTACCTCGCCTGATTTCCTTTTTTAGCTTGCTCCTTATTTCCCAAAACTCCTCCAAGGATACATTTCATCCCAGCTGCTTATACCTGCCCCATGCCTCCTTGTTAATCTTGACCAGAGCCTCCATTTCCCTCGTTATCCAAGCTCATCTGCCTCGCCCTTAACTCTGACAGGAAAGTGCATGTCTTGGACTCTTGTCTGCTGGGGGGAGGCGCCATCACTGGGATGCATCTGCTCACAAGATGAGGCTTTCCATTGTTTAGTGAACGTAGGTTGACTTCAACAGCCCTGTTGTTCCTGCATCCTTCCGTAATCTGTCTACAAATCTGATCCTCTATCTCCCACTGGCTACTGGATGCCCGATATTATAATCCCATTAGATTAAATGCTCCTCTCTTATTATTGAGCTCAACCCATAATGGCTCAGCAGACATACCCTCCAGTATGTCCTCTGAGTACCACTGTGACATTCTCCCTCATTAGCAAAGCAACTCCACCACCTCTATAGACAATAGACAATAGGTGCAGGCCCTTTGAGCCAGCACCGCCATTCAATGTGATCATGGCTGATCATCCACAATCAGTACCCCGTTTCTCCCCATATCCCTTTACTCTGCTATCTTTAAGAGCTCTATCTAACTATCCCTTGAGAGTATCCAGAGAATTGGCCTCCACTTCCTTCTGTGGCAGACTCAATTCAAGAAAGGCTAAAAGGGATAAGGCTGGGAGCTACAGGCCAGTGAGCTTAACATCTGTGGTCGGAAAGTTACCAGAGAGTATTCTGTGGTATAAGATATGCATGCATTTAGATGGACAAGAACTGATTAGGGATAGTGAGCATGGTTTTGTATGTGGGAGGTCATGTCCCGAGATTCTGATTGAGTTTTTGAAGATGTGACCAAAATGGGTGATGAAGGCAGAGCTGTAGATGTTGGACTTCAGCAAGGCATTCGACAAGGATCTGCATGGTGGGCTGCTCTGGAAGTTTAAACAGCATGGGATCCAAGGAGAGCTACAGTAGCTGAATGGATAGAAAATTGGCTTCATGGAAGGATGCAGAGGGTGATGGTGGAAGATTGTATTTCGGACTGGAGGCCTGTGACTAGTGGTGTGCCTCAGGGTTCAGTGCTGGGTCCATTGCTGTTTGTCATCTATATCAATGATTCGAATGAGAACATACATGGCAAGATTAGCAAGACGACACAAAAGTGGAGGGTTTTGCCGGTAGTGATGATGGTTGTCAAAATTGCAGCAGGATCTTGATTGGTTGGGCAGGTGGGCTGAGGAATGGTTAATGGTGTTTAATACAAATCACTGCTAGGTGTTGCATTTGGGGAAGTCTAACATGGGCAGGACCGACACAGTGAATGGTAGGGCTCTGGGGAGGGTTGTAGAGCAGAGGGATCTACGATCGCTGGTACATAGTTCCTTGCAGGTGGCGTCTCAGGTAGATAGGGTGGTTAAAAAGGCTGGATTCAGTCAGCGTATTGAGTATAGAAATTGAGAGGTCATGTTGCTGTCATATAAGACGTTGCTGAGGCCATTTGTAGAGTATTGTGTTCAGTTTTGGGCACCATTTTGTAGGAAAGATGTTGTCAAGTTGGAAAGGGTGCAGAGAAGATTTACAAGACTGTTTCCAGGACTCAAGGGTCTGAGCTTTAGGGACAGGTTGGGCAGGCTGGGGCTCTGTTCCTTGGAGCGCAGGAAGATGAGGGGTGATCTTATAGAAGTGTACAAAATCATGAGCGGAATAGATCAAGTAAAGTGTCTCATGCCCAGGGTAGGGGGATTGAAAACCAGAGGACATAGGTTTAAGGTGTGGGGGGGAAAGATTTAATAGAAATCTGAGGGGTAACCTTTTTACACAAAGGGTGGTGGGTGTGTGGAACGAGCTGCCGCAGGAGGTAGTTGAAGCACGTAATATTGCAAAGTTTAAGAAACTGGGAGAACTGGGAAGGGAAGGGGATGGAGAGAGATAGCAAGGGCTATCTGAAGTTAGAGGTCAATGTTCATACCGCTGAGGTGTAAACTACCCAAGCAAAATATTTTGCTTGAATTGGAGGAACAGCACCTCATCCCCTTCCCCTTCCCCTTCCCAGTTCTCCCATTAGTCTTACTGTCTCCGACTACATTCTATCTTTGTCCCGCCCCCTCCCCTGACATCAGTCTGAAGAAAGGTCTCGACACCGAAACGTCACCCATTCCTTCTCTCCATTGATGCTGCCTCACCCGCTGAGTTACTCCAGCACTTTGTGTCGAACAATTCTAGTTCCAAACCATCTACCGACTCTTTCTCCACTGCATCGACAACTGCATTGGAGCTGCCTCCTGCATCCATGCAGAACTCATTGGTTTTATTAACTTCACCACTAACTTCAAACTCCCCCTCAAATTCACTTGGACCATCTCCGATACATCATTCCCCTTTCTTGATCTCCCTGGCTCCATCACAGGGGGCAGACTATCGGCCGATGTCCACGACAAACCTCGTGACTGCCACAGTTATCTGGACTGCACTCCCTTCCACCCAGCCTTCAGCAAAGACACTATCCTCAACTCAACCCGTCGGTCTCTGCCGCATCTGCTCCCAGTATGAGGCCATCCATTCGAGGACTTCCAAGATGCCCTCATTCTTCAGCGAAGGTGGTTACCTCCAGCTGTCATAGATGGATCCCTCACCTGCGTCTCCTCTTTGCCCCTAGTTCTGCTCTCCCTCCCCTTCCTCCCAGGTGCAACAAGGACAGTTCCCCTGTGTGGAAGAAAAATTAATATCCTTCTTTATTTAATTGGAATTGACAAGGTAACAAAAGGGTGTATTGGAGAAGAGAATTGGAAATCTTTGTCCAGACCAGGTGTAGAAGAGAATCCGTGGGAAACAGCAAAGAAGATTAGATGTTCTTACCTCCTGTTTTGGAATATGTTGAAGGGTGAATTGGTAAATGTAAACATGAAATAGTACAAACTGATAGGGTGGCTTGTTTACACTTCTGTAAAGAGTTACAGTGGATCACCCGCGCTCCCTACCCTCTAGTAGCATAGATACGTTGCAGTAAATGGGAGGCGTATGATCGGCTTGGAATTGGGATGGTGACGTGGGCCGCTTGATAGATGAGATAGAATTATGTCAAGATTCCCTTGTTTCACGTTTGATTTGCATTAACCATCTGTTGTTAAATAAGATTAACATAAGTGAACGGTATGTTATCGCTAATTAAATAATTGGTATACATGTGGGGGCGATATAATGTTTTCTGTGGAATAGTACCTAACAAAAGTAGACAAAAGTTATTTACTTCACAGTATAACTGTTGGTTATTTCTGTGGTGAAGTCAGAGAACTGGTGAGCAGTTTTCTGCCGCCATCTCTCCATGATATCATGCAATAAAGTCTCTTGAAGCAAACCTGCGAAGTCTGGAACTTTACGTTTTTCCTTTTATTTCCCTCTAAATTGATTTCTTCCACACCCTGCTCCTCACCTTTCACCTCACTAGCCTCTGCACCCAACACACTCTGACATTTCCAGCACCTCCAACGTGTTCCCACCACTCGTCACATCTCCCCTTCTCCACCGCTTCCGCAGATATCACTCCCTCCGCAACTCCTTGGTTCACTCACCCCTGCCCGCCCAAACCTCCCCTCCCACGTACTTTCCCCTTAAAACCCTAGGAGATGTAACACCTGTCCCTATACCTCCTCCCTCACCTCCATCCAAGCACCACAACAGTCCTTCCAGGTGAGAAGGAGGTTCACGTGCACCTCCTCCAACCTGATCTTCTGCATCCGGTGTTCAAATGTGGCCCCCTGTACATCGGCGAGACCAAACGTAGACTCAGCGACCGACTTGCCGAATACTGCCGCTTGGTCCGCCATGGCCTGCAGGATCCATCCGGTTGCTAAATATTTTAACTCCCCTTCTCACTCCCATACTGTTCTTTCTTTCCTTGGCCTCCTCCATTGTCAGAGTTAGGCCACATGCAAAGTAGAAGAACAGCACCTTATATTCTGCTTGGTTGCATACACACCAACGGACTGAACAGTGAATTCTCCAATTTACAAAACCCTTGTTTCCCCTTCCCTTTCAGGCCAAACTTCCCCCATCCCTTTCTTTCCCCAACTCATTCCCCCCACCCACCCCCCCCCCGCCCATGAACCCTGGCTGACCTGGCACTGCTTTTTCCCATTCCCTCCTCCCCCTACATTCCTTCCTCCATCTTCACAATTTGCAACTTTTCTATCCTTTTGGCTCACACCTATTTTTGCATTTCTGGCCTTTGTCCAACAATCTTCCTATCAAAATAAACCCTCGACGACGTTCACCAATTTCCAACCGTGCTTTTGTCCTACTCCTCCTCTCTTCCAGCTTCATTTCCCGTTCCCCCTGCAATCAGTCTGAAGAGGGGTCCCGACCTGAAACGTCACCTATCCATGTTCTCCAGAGATGCTGCCTGACCCACTGAGTTACTCCAGCACTCTGTGAAACGTCACCTATCCATGTTCCCCAGAGATGCTGCCTGACCCACTGAGTTACTCCAGCACTCTGTGAAACGTCACCTATCCATGTTCTCCAGAGATGCTGCCTGACCCGCTGAATTACTTTATGTGTCTTTCTTTACATGGTCCAATATGTTCCATTCTCGAATTGGACTGCCCACATACTGTTTCAAGAAACCCTCTTGAATACATCGAAAAAAAAATCTGTCCCATCTAAGTCTTTGGCACTGAGCAAGTCCCAGTCAGTATTGGAGAAATTAATATCAGCCCCAGCTGCTCAGGCATCTTTTGTAATCTTTCAGTAATCTGTCTGCATCTCTGTTCCTCTATCTCCCCTATTTTGGGGCCTATAATACAATCCCATTAGAGTGCTGTAGGAAGGAACTTCTGATGCTGGTTTAAACCGAAGATAGACACAAAAAGCTGGAGTAACTCAGCGGGTCAGACAGCATCTCTGGAGAAAAAGAATATGTGACGTTTCGGGCGAGACCTTTCTTCAGACTGTCTGAAGTCTGAAGAAGGGTGTCAACCCGAAACATCACCTATTCATTTTGAGAGATGCTGTCTGACCCGCTGAGTTACTCTATCTCCCATTCGAGTGCTTGCACCTTTCTTACTAATCGGCTCTACCCATATCACCAGAGCAGACAAACACTCCAGTATGTCCTCCCTGAGTGCCACCATGACAGTCACCCTGATGAGTAGAGCAACTCCTCCACCTCTTTCGCCTCCCTCTCGATTACGTCTGAAACACCAAAATCCCGGAACAACGAGCTACCAATTGCGCCCCTCTCACAACCGTGTTTCCACAAAGGCCACAACATCGTCGTCCCAAGCACTAATCCAGGCACGGGATTCAACTGCTTTCTCCGCAATACACCTCACGCCCCGGTTTTTGAAGCTGCTAATTCAATCTACCACTGACTCACGAATGAAAACTGCCGTGTGGTTCCCCGACTTCCCCTTAAAGGAGATGTGTGGGGCAGGATTTTCACACAGAGAGTGGTAGGTGCCCAGAAAGGCTGGTTGAAGCAGACATGATAATGACGTTTAGGAGACTTTTAGATAGATGCATGCATATGCAGGGAATTAAATTATATGGATCCTGTGTAGATAAAAATCATTAGTTTAAGTTGGCATCATGGTTAGCATAGACAATGTGGGCAAAATGGCATGTTCTTGTGCTAAATATTCTAAATTCTATGTTGTCACATGGGCGGCACTGTGGCACATTGGTAGAGTTGCTGCCTTAAAGCCCTGTCCCACGGTACGAGCTCATTCCAAGAACTCTCCCGAGTTTCCCCTGATTCGAACTCGGAGATTTACGGTAATGGCCGCTCGTCGGTACTCGGGGCTCTCGTGGACATTTTTCAACATGTTGAAAAATCTTCACGAGTCTTCATGAGCTTACATGCCGTTAGCGTTACGAGCCGCTAAGAGACGTCCCCGAGCTCCGACGTACCCGCTACGTTCATTCTCCGTGCTTACCACGAGTTTGATTTTTTTTTTAACTCGGGAGAACTCTTGGAATGAACTCGTACCGTGGGACAGGGCTATTACAGCGACAGAGACCCAGGTTCGATCTTGACCACAGATGCTTGTCTGTACGGAATTTGTACGTTCTCCCCGTGACCTGCGTGGGGTTTCCCCAGGGAACTCTGGTTTCCTCACACACTCCAAAGACGTACAGGTTTGTAGGTTAATTGGCTTGGTGTAATTAGAAATTGTCCCTTGTATGTGTAGGATAGTGTTAATGTGCGGGGATCGCTGATTGGCGCGGACCTGGTGGGCAGAAAGGGTCTGTTTCCGCGCTGTATCTCTAAACTAAAGTAAACATTCACACGGGCCATCTCTCACCATGACCAGCTCCAGTACCACTGACACATAACCTCCCACATCAAGACAGAGACTTGGAAAACTATAATCCTGCTCATGCTACTGCAGCAAAATCTTTCTCACATGCGTATAACTTTAGTTTAGTTCACACATTACGGGTCCGCCACCTTCAACATGAACCCCCACCGATTGCATTTTCCCATCCCCTCTGGTTTCTGGGGAGACCATTCCTCCCCGCCTCTCCCTTGGTTTTCTCATCCCTTCCAACGCAGCCCCTCCTGTTCCCAGGTCGGCCTCTGGGGGATGTTGTAGAACAGAGTGATCTAGGAGTACAAGTGCACGGTTCCTTGAAGGTCGAGTCGCAGGTAGATAAGGTGGTCATAAAGGCTTTTGGCACTTTGGCCTTCATCAGTCAGAGTATTGAGTATCGAAGTTGGGAGGCCATGTTGCCGTTGTAGAAGATGTTGGTGGGACCGCATTTAGAGTATTGTGTTCAGTTGTGAGCACCATGTTATAGGAAAGATATTGTCAAGCTTGAAAGGGTTCAGAAAAGATTTACGAGGATGTTGCCAGGACTAGAGGGTGTGGGCTATAGGGAGAGGTTGAGTAGGCAGAGTCTCTATTCCATGGAGCGCAAGAGGATGAGGGGAGATCTTATAGATGTGTACAAAATCATGAGAGGAATAGATTGTGTAGATGCACAGAGTCTTTTACCCAGAGTAGGGGAATCGAGGACCAGAGGACATAGGTTCAAGGTGAAGGAAGAAAAGATGTAATAGGAATCCGAGGAATTACTCTTTCACACAAAGGGTGGTAGGTGTATAGAAGCTGCCAGAGGAGGTAGTTGAGGCTGGGACTATCCCATCATTTAAGAAACAGTTGGACAGGTACATGGATAGGACAGGTTTGGAGGGTTATGGACCAAACGCAGGCAAGTGGGACTCGGGTAGCTGCGACATTGTTGTCCGGTGTGGGCAAGTTGGGCCGAAGGGCCTGTTTCCACACTGGATCATTCTATGACTGTCTATGACTCTAGGTACTTTGCGCTGCACCCATGGGCACAGCTCCATCGGGAGCATCTCCAGGAAGCGCTGCCTCAAGAATGCTGCATCTGTTATCAAGGAGGCCACCATTCAGGTCGTCCTCTTCTCACTGTTATCAGCGGGCAGTGGGTACAGAAGCCTGAATTTCCACTCTACCAAGCTCAGGAACAGCTATTTTCATACAACTATCAGGTTCTTGAACCTACCTACACAATCCTAACCCTACCTCAACATCATAAAAAGCCAGCTGACCTCTCTTTTTCCAATTATGTTTTTGCATTAATATCTTTTTTTTGAGTATAGGAGTAAGGATTTAAGTATAGGAGTAAAGAGGTCCTTCTGCAGTTGTACAGGGCCCTGGTGAGACCACATCTGGAGTATTGTGTGCAGTTGTGGTCTCCTAATTTGAGGAAGGACATCCTTGTGATTGAGGCAGTGCAGCGTAGGTTTACGAGATTGATCCCTGGGATGGCGGGACTGTCATATGAGGATAGATTGAAAAGATTCGGGTTGTATTCACTGGAATTTAGAAGGATGAGGGGGATCTTATAGAAACATATAAAATTATAAAAGGACTGGACAAGCTAGATGCAGGAAAAATGTTCCCAATGTTGGGCGACTCCAGAACCAGGGGCCACAGTCCAAGAATAAAGGGGAGGTCATTTAAAACTGAGATGAGAAAAAACTTTTTAACCCAGAAGGTTGTGAATTTGTGGAATTCCCTGCCATCGAAGGCAGTGGAGGCCAATTCACTGGATACATTTAAAAGAAAGTAAGATACAGCTCTAGGGGCTAGCGGAATCAAGGGATATGGGGAGAAGGCAGGCACGGGTTACTGATTGTGGATGATCAGCCATGATCACAATGAATGGCGGTGCTGGCTCAAAGAGCCAAATGGCCTCCTCCTGCACCTATTTTCTATGTTTCTATGTTTTACAAAGGCTTCTTTCTTTTAAAATTTTTATGTTTTTTAATATATAGTTTGCTTATTGTGAGTTTGTCCTTCTATGTTCCAGCAAAGTTGCTGCAAGCAAGATATTTAATTGTTCTCCCACCATTATAATAGTAAGATTAAACGAGAACTTACCAGTTTGAAGTTTGATCTGTATTTTATGAGGAGTTACGATGAGGGATTACGTGAAGAACCCGTCCAGCACGCATGCGCGACATTCTTCAAAGCAGCGGTGTGGAATCACAGGAAACACAATAATTGAAATAAACATAGTAAAGAAAAGGAGAACTAAGATACCTGTTGATCTATATATTTGAGGGTGGGAGCGGAGGGCACGTAATCCCTCATCGTAACTCCTCATAAAATACAGATCAAACTTCAAACTGGTAAGTTCTCGTTTAATCTTACTATTTTACTTCGGAGTCACGTGAGTGACTACGTGAAGATTTTAAAGCTCTGTGATTTCAAACCGTGTAACAGTTCATACTTCACTCGCTGCCGAAGTCATTCAAGGGAGGAAGTATGTTATCGTAATCAACCATAATCTGTTTGTAAACAATAATGGTATCTATTAAACAATAACAAAAGACAAAATGCTCCCCCGGGCTTAAATTATATATTTTTGCAGATTTTAAAACTCTTTCTGCAAATAACACAGGTTCTGCTAGCGGCTTGTGGTAGAACGTTTGGAACGTTTTCTCCATGTTCATTCTTTTAGCCGCCGATGTGGATGCTGCCCTGGTGGAGTGAGATGTATATACCTCAGTATCTACTCCAGCAGCTCCCAGTACCTGCTTGAGCCATCTCGAGATGGTTTGGCTCGACACCCAACCATGAGGTTTCTTGTGGCTGACCCATAAGGCTTTTTTATTTATTTATTTATTTATTTATATATATATTTTTTCCCTTTCTCCCTCGAGAATCTCTTGTTGTGTTGATGTAAGTGAATAAGTGAGTCATGACACACAACCGTAGGTCAAGTGGGAATGCCCGGAAATCCATAACTAGGACTCAAGTACCTGGCTTGCTCTGCTTTAGCAGCTCCTGAATGGTGAATGAGACCCGGTCTGGTGTTATAACCATGTTGTCCAGTCGCAGTAAGAGGAGGGACTGGACTCTTTGTGCTGAGACTAGTAGCATCAGCATGACCGTTTTCAGGGTTAGCTTTTCCAGGGTGAGAGACCTGGCTGGGGACCATCCCCTTAGGTATGTCAGGACCACACTGACATCCCAGATTTGTGTATACCTAGGTCTAAGAGGGTTGGAGTTGACGATACTCCTCATGAGTTTGATCACCAGCGGGTGAGACCCTATGGCCTGTTGTCCTGGCACCTGTTTTAAGTAGGCTGACAGCGCACGTCTGGCAGTATTGATGGCGCTGTAGCTCAATCCTTCATTATGGTGAAGGCCCCCCAGGAACTCCAGTACATTGGTTATGGTTGCAGATGAGTATGTTGTCCCAGTAGTCGAGCAGTATCTTTCCCACTTCCTGATGGGTATTGTTTCCTGGTGGACATACGGTGTCATCATGTTGATGGTCCTGTCAGACAATCCCAGTCCCAGCAGTGGTCTTTTGATAATCTGCAACCCAGTAGGTTAATTTTGGCATGGCATGGATGACTTATGCCTGATACAGGGTGCGTCAATAGGTCTGGGCTACTGGGAAAGGTCATAGGAGTTTCGATGACCATGTCGAGGACCACTGGGAATCATGGCTGTGTAGGCCAGTTGGTACTATCAAAATACCTGAAGCAGAGTCCATCTGTATTTTGCGTAGTACCCTACAGATTAAGGCAGAAGGGGAAAAAGCATAGAAGAAATCGGTCCCCCAGTTCAGCGCGAATGCATCTATCGCTGCTGCCTCAGGGTGTGGTTCCCAAGGGACATACATTGATACTTACAAAATTCTTAAGGGGTTGGACAGGCTAGATGCAGGAAGATTGCTCCCGATGTTGGGGAAGTCCAGGACAAGGGGTCACAACTTAAGGATAAGGGGGAAATCCTTTAAAACCGAGATGAGAAGAACTTTTTTCACACAGAGAGTGGTGAATCTCTGGAACTCTCTGCCACAGAGGGTAGTCGAGGCCAGTTCATTGGCTATATTTAAGAGGGAGCTAGATGTGGCCCTTGTGGCTAAAGGGATCAGAGGGTATGGAGAGAAGGCAGGTACGGGATACTGAGTTGGATGATCAGCCATGATCATATTGAATGGCGGTGCAGGCTCGAAGGGCCGAATGGCCTACCCCTGCACCTAATTTCTATGTTTCTATGTTTCTATGATACGTGGTGATTTAGTCTGGATGCAAAGAGATCGATATCTGGTGTGCCATATTGGTTTGTAATTTTAGCAAAAGCTCTAGGATTTAACATCCATTCGGTGTTTATCATTGAATTTGCGTGACCTGGCACTGTATTTAGCTTACCTGGTAGGTAAGTTGCTGATAGCCAAATATGTCTATCGACCCACCATTACCAGATTGTGTTGACCCAATTGTCACATGATATCGATTTTATTCCGGTCATATGGTTAATATAGGCCACCACCGTGATATTATCAATTTGTAAATGAACATGCAAGTTGTGCATATTCCTAGAATATGCTTTAAAACCATAAAACACACCCAACATTTCCAAATAATTTATGCCCAGTGTTTGTAGTAAAGACGAGTCTAGGTTAGTCCATCTACCACCTGTGCTGGATATGGTATTAGTTGCTCCCCAGCCTTGAGCACTGGCATCTGTTTGGATAGTTAACGTTGGGTTATTGATGATGATCGGGCTGGAACTATGCCAAATGTGTTATATCCACCATTGTAACTCTGATATTGCTTCAATGGGTAGTTTCATGGTTCGGTCAAAGTGACCTGCATGTCGTTTCAACGCCTGTACTTTTGCCCTTTGTAGGTGCTGATAGTGCAGGAGTCCAAATTGTGTAGCTGAAAATGCTGCTACCATTTTGCCAATTACTCTTGCCACTTGTCGGATGGTTGGTCGATTGCTTACCATTGAATTGTTACACATCTGTGCCAATTCTGCTGCTTTACCCTTTGGCAACGTTACAGACATGTGGATTGAGTTAATTGTGAATCCCAGATAGTCCATAGTTGTGGATGGCGTCAACTTAGATTTATCTGGATGTATGACAAACCCAGGGTTTCAAACAATTGTTTGGTAGCTAATACAGCTGATTTAGCCAACTCCATGGTTTTGCCAACTATTAGGATATCATCAAGATACGCCATGACAATATGTCTTTGTTTCGTTAATGTTGCCAAGGCTGGTTTTAATATCTTGGTAAATAGTCTAAGGCTGATGTCAACCCATTAGGCAACACTTTATACTGCCATAGTTGCCCCATCCAGGTAAATTTTCAGGTATCTGCGATGACCCTTGTGAATGGGTACTGAATAGTAGGCATCTTTTAAATCAATGCTTGCCATAAAGTATCCTTATGAAATCAGTTGTTTAGCAGTTACAAATGTTTCCATTTTGAAATGTACATACTTAACAAAGGTATTTAGTGAGGTTAAGTCAATGATGATGCGACATCCACCATCTTTTTTGCTTTTGGTAAATATATTTGAGACAAATTCCAAAGGATCATGTTTGGATTTCTCAATGACACCCTTTGTAAGTAACCTCACCAGTTCTGCTTGAGCCTCTAGTTCTCTTTGACTGAGAGGGTAAAGACCCTTTGGGGTACGTGCTGAACTGGTGGCATGTTTTCTTGAATGAACTCTATTTTGTATCCCCGAATACTGTTAAGTATATAACTATCATTCGTGAGACACCTCCTGTTAGTACAGTTCCCCATTTACATGCTGGTAGGAACCAGACCCACCTACCTCCATAGTTATGGTAGTGTTCCTTTCTTCCGTTTGTTCATCCGTCATTATACTGCTGGATGTACTGCTGATGTACTGCTGATTGGGGGTGGCGCATTTTCCATGGGGTCCGCTCTGGGCCCTGGCCTAAAAAGGCTTTCGGGGATAGTATGCGGACCCCGAGCTTTCACCAGTTACATAAATTTGACCTTGACTGGTGGACGCGGTGGGGTACTGCCGTCTGTTTTTTGTGTGTGGGTCTGCTCGTTCCGGGGCCTGCCCTCATGAGGCCAAATGCTTTGGACTCTTCCTCCAGGTCTTTCACTTGTCCTTCCAAATAACAGGATCTGCGGCTCTGAGGCCGGTGTTTTACACAGTCCTGCAAACCTGGGATTGAGGGCAGGTCTTATTCTCTCCTTGCGGAGGTTATTTATCTCATATTGGGTGTAGCACAGCAGAACCAGAGTGTCTTGCTGGTTTGTGGTCATATCCACCCCATCCACGGAACGAGCATAGGCTGTTATCCCTGTCGTCATGAGCTTGAGGATTTTAGCTCCTGGTTCCGGATACTCTGTCCCCCCCCCCAGATTTGGCTGTTAACAGCCGGTACATTGAGCGAACTGCAGTTTTCCAGCTCTAGTGCCTCATTAAGTACCTGTCTTGTAGGGGTTTGAGGGACAGGTGGTTGATGCTGGCCGCCAGTTTTGGCTCCAATGGCCGCCCTGCTCGTGGTGAAACCACGTAGCGAATCTCCACACCCAGCAGCTCTTCCTGATCCTGTACCCCAAGCGTACTCCCGACATCTTCAGCCAATGACCCCTGTTCCTGACCAGCCCAGCCCTGGTCGCCAACGCTGCCCTGCTTTGAGGGGAAAGCGATGGCCAGTGCATTTATAGAGCACTGCTGTGGGAGTGCCCGATCCCCCTGGCGAGACTGCTCAAGCTCCTGAAGCAAGTCTCGCTGGAGCAGTTGCTCCATGAGCCTTTCCATTCGGCTCAGGCGGCTAGCTCTGCCGCTCTAAGGCGGACCCTCCTCATCGGAGTCAGACATAACCGGCCGTTTTTTTTAATGTGCGGCCGTCCTCGATGAGGGTGGACCGCCGCATATACGGTCCAGGTGCCGCCTCTCGCCCCCCACTGATGGAACACTCCCGTTCTGTTGGAGTCGAACGGGGGGCGGTTTTCTTCCTTTGCCGTGCTGCTCTGTTCCCAGTTCCTCTGGAATAGAGAGCAGAGCACAGCTTGCTGATTACGACCTCAGTGTAAGACTTACCTGATGGTCCGCTGTTTAGTTTCACCGACGTGTAGCGGGAGCGCCTGTACTCCCGGTCGTCGCTGTTGCACTGCGTGAACGCTAATGTCGCGCATGCGTGCTGGACGGGTTCTTCACGTAGTCACTCACGGACTCCGAAGTAAAATTGTGTATCTGAACCATTCTACATTTCCTTGATCACCATCCGCTTTTCTGTCGTGTTCACACCTCGCCCTTCCATATCTCTGTAATTCCCTCTCCCCTGACTATCAGTCTGAGCCGAAACGTCAGCTATTCCTTCTCTCCAGAGATGCTGCCTGTCCCGCTGAGTTACTCCAGCTTTTTGTGTTCTATCATCGGTGTAAACCAGCATCTGCGGTTACTTCCTACACAATAAAACTTGAAATCACTGGTAAAATGACATAATGAGAGAAAGTTGTGAATTATATAAACTGGTCAGATGGCTCCATCTGGTGGTGATTCCTGTTGTGGAAATGGATTCATATCGACAGACAATACTCCTTTCCTGCCACCAACATTCAGGATGCACTGCCCCCTACCTGTAACAGCCTCTTGCTGCCCCATCCAGTTGACAGTGTCTTTCTACCCCTAATTGTATTGCTGGGCAGACTGCCCATCAGTGTAAAGCAAAGATACTAGAGGATACTAGCTCCTCTAATATCTTTGGTGTGAAGGTTTAATATGGAAATAGCCCTTTAGCCCACCAAATTCATGCCGACCATCCATTGCGCAGCTTACAAAATGCAAATTGGAGGAACAACAACTCATATTTCGCTTGGGCAGCTTATAACCCAGAGGTTGGCCTCAGTCTGAAGAAGGGTCTCCACCCAAAACGTCACTCATTCCTTTCCCTCCAGAGATGCTGCCTGTCTCGCTGAGCTACTCCAGCAGTTTGTGTCTACCTTCAATTTAAACCTCTTTCCTACACCTACACTAGGAAGCGAGCGGGCAAGATCATCTCTGACCCCCTCTCACCCTGGCCACAAACCCTTTGAATCACTTCCCTCTGGAAGGCGACTCCAGACTGTCAAAGCTGCCACAGCCAGACATAAAAACAGCTTTTTTCCACGAGTAGTAGCTCTACTCAACAGCCAAAAATCTGTAGCCTCCCTTTGATCTGGTATTTTGTTGGTTCACATGCTTGATCAATGGTGTTTTATCATGAATATTTTATTATTATTAATGTTTAGTGTTTTCTGAGTCATTCGTAACTGTCACTGTATGTCATGTTGTTACTTGTGGGCGGAGTATCAAGGCAAATTCCTTGTATGTGAATACTTGGCCAATAAACTTACTTACTTGCTTACTTACAACCTAGTGGTATGAATATTGATTTCTCTAACTTCAAGTAACCCTTGCATCCTCTCTCTCTCCATCCCCCCCACCCATGTCGTTACCAGCTTCAAAGTCGTCTTGTTGAGATTCATTGTCTGACTTGTTCTCACCTAGCAACAGCTAACTGTTTCCTTTATCATCATTACTTTTTTGCGTAACTTTCATTCATTTGTTCTACGCTTCTCTACATCACAGTTTATATCTCTCACTTCCCTTTCCCTGACACTCAGACTGAAGAAGGGTCTCGACCCAAAGCGTCACCTATCCCTTCTCTCCAGAGATGAGATGATGTCTGACCCGCTGAGTTACTACTCCAGATTTTTGTGTCTATTCTCAGTTAAAACCCGCATCTGCAGTTCCTTCCCACTCATTCACACTCGTTCTATGTTATCTCATATTCTCATGCACTTTCTCCGGGTCAGAGGGAAGTTTTACAGAGACCAACTTAATCTGCAAACCTGCACGTTTATTTGGGATGTGGGAGGAAATCGGAGCACCCGGAGGAAATCCACACGGTCACAGGAATAACATGCAAACTCCACACAGACAACCTCTGAGGGCAAGATTGAACGCAGGCCTCTGGGTCTGAGTTGCAGCTCTATCAGCTGCATCACTGAGCTACTTACAGTAGTGCACCATCTAAATGGGCTAAAAACTCCAAACTAAATGAGGCTCTGCCATTAAGTTTGGTCACAGCCATGACAGCCACAACTTCTGTAACAGGACCACCAAGGGCGCCGTACGATTGGCAGCCCTGCCAACAGTCTGTTTGTTTTTTTGTCTTATTTTACATTTTTTGGGTGTGTTAAAAGTTTGTGTAAATGTTCTCCGGTTTGTTTTCTGTGGGGGGAGGGAGAGGGGTCGATGGAGCTGGAGGCCTCCTCGGACTGACCTTGGGCCCCATCGCTGGGCGTGGACTTATATCGGAGTCGATCCCTTGCCTGGGATCGCTCCAACCGCGGCCTGCGGACTGTACATCGGGAGCTCACAGTTTCGGGAGAGGCCGTGGATGTCGGGAGCTCCAACGTCGCGGAAGGTTCGACCGGCCCCGACGCGAGATTCGATCGTCCGGCATGGGGGTGCTGACATTCCCTCGACGCAGAAGCAGATCGCCTCGACGCGGAGGGCCCAAACGCCGCCAGCTAAGAAGTCGAGATCGTCCCATCAACGGAGGACTCGAGGCCCCCGACCGCGGGAGAGCAAAGGGAAGAGATTGAACTTTTTTTCGCCTTCATCACAGTGAGGAATGTGGAGGAGTCACTGTGTGGATGTTTATGATAAAATATGTTTTGTGTGTTCTGTTGCTTTTTATTTGTATGACTGACTTTCAAATGAAATTCCTCGTATGTTGCAAAACATATTTAGCTAATATTTAGCAGGAATTAATATGAGAGAGGTTCGGCCACTGTGGATCTCAGCCTGATTGTGCTGTTGAAGATGACAACACCTTTATCCCTAATCCACCTTTTGTCTCCCACCTAAGGTAGTGGTGTTGGAGATAGTGAAGATGGTTGTGAAAAATTGCAGTAGGATGTTGATCGATTGGCCAGGTGGGCTGAGGAATGGTCGATGGAATTTGTACAGAGAGATGTGAGATGAATGTATTTTGAGACGTCTACCATGGGCAGGACCTACACAGTGGATGTTAGGGCTCTGGGGAGTGTTGTGGAGCAGAGGATCTAGGAGTGCAGGTGGACACAAATGCTGGAGTAACTCAGCGGGACAGGCAGCATCACTGGAGAGAAGAAGGGTGACGTTTCGGGTCGAGACCCTTCTTCAGACTGCTGTCAGGGGAGGAGGTGGAACAAGGATGGAAATGTAGTCGGAGACAGTAAGGCTAAACATATAAACATAGAAAATAGGTGCAGGAGGAGGCCATTCGGCCCTTCGAGCCAGCACCGCCTTGTGATCATGGCTGATCGTCCCCAATCAATAACCCGTGCCTGCCTTCTCCCCATATCCCTTGATTCCACCAGCCCCTAGAGCTCTATCTAACTCTCTCTTAAATCCATCCAGTGACTTGGCCTCCACTGCCCTCTGTGGCAGGGATTCCACAAATTCACAACTCTCTGGTTGAAAAAGATTTTGTCACCTCAGTCCTAAATGGCCTCCCTTTATTCTAAGACTAGTGGGAGAACTGGGGAGGGGGAGGGAATGGAGGAGTGCAGGTGCATGGTTCCCTGAGTGTGGCGTAGAAAGGTAGTCAAAAAGGCTCTTGGCATAATTGGCCTTCATCAGTCAGAGTACAGAAGTTGGGAGGTTGTATAAGACGTTGGTGAGACCGCATTTAGATTATTGTGTTCATTTTTAGGCATCATGTTACAGGAAAGATGTTGCAAAGCCGGAAAGGGTGGAGAAAACATTAACGATGATGTTGCCAGGACTCGAGGGTCTGAGCTATAGGGAGAGGTTTGACAGGCTGGGACTCTATTACTTGGTGCCCAGGAGGATGAGGGGTGATCTTATTGAGGTGTACAAAATGATGAGAGGAATAGATCGGGTAGATGCACAGAGTCCATGCCCAGAGTAGGAGAATCGAGGTCCAGCGGACATAGGTTCAAGGTGAAGGGGAAAAGATTTAAGGTGGTGGGTGGTCTTGTGCCCAGAATAGAGGAATCGAAAACCAAAGGACATACTGTAGGTTTATGTTGAGGAGGGAAAGATTTAATGGAACCTGAGGGGTATCCTTTTTACAGAAAGGATGGTGGGTGTATGGAATGAGCTGCTGGTGGACATGGTTTAGGCAAGGACTATCACAAAGTTTAAGAAACATTTTGATAATAACATGGATAAGACAGGTTTAGGAGGGATATTTGAGCCAAATGCAGGGAGGTGGGATTAGCGTAGATGGGACATGCTGGTTTAAACTTAAAACTAACACTCTTCTCCGCCTCCACTGGTCTGCACCCTCAAACAACTTCTCCTTCAACTCCTCCCAACTTCCTCCAAATCCCCTCCAAATCCAAGGCACTCGGATGGGCCCTAGCTATGCCTGCCTCTTTGTCGGGTACGTTGAACAATCCCTGTTCCAGGCGTACACTGGCCCTATCACCGAACTCTACCTCTGCTGCATTGACGACTGCATTGGTGCTACCATGAACCCATGGACCATGCACCCACGGAGAACCCATGCTACCTTGCACCCATGGAGAACTCACTGACTTCATCAACTTCACAACTAATTTCCATCCTGCACTCAAATTCACTTGGACCGATACCTCCCTCCCTTCTTGATTTCATCGTCTCTATCACAGGAGATAGTCTATCGACTGACGTCTATCATGAACTTACTGACTCCCACAACTATCTAGGCTACACTTCTTCCCACTCTGCTTCCTGCAAAGACTACTCTCCCTACTCACAATTTCTCTGTCTCCGCTGCACCTGCACCCAAGATGAGGTGTTCCATACCATGCATGACATGCGAGATGTCCTCATTCTTTAGGGAGCAGGGGTTCCCCTCATCCATCATAGATGAGGTCCTCACCCATGTCTCCTCAGTACCCCTCAGCTCCGCTCTTGCTCCCCCTCCCCCCAACAGGGACAGAGTCCCCCTAGTCCTTACCTTTCACCCCATCAGCCATCGCACACAACACATAATCCCTCCAACATTTTCTTCAACACTAACGGGATCCCACCACTGGTCACATCTTCCCATCTCCACCTCTTTCCGCCTTCCGCAGAGACCGTTCCCTCCCACAACTCCCTGGTTAACTCATCCCTTCCCACGCAAACCACACCTTCCCCAGATATATGCAACACCTGCCCCTATACCTCATCCCTCGACTCTCTCCAGGGATCCCGACAGTCCTTTCAGGTTTGGCAGAGGTTCACTTGCACCATCTCCAACTATATCTACTGTATCTGTTGTTCAAGGTGTGGACTCATACATTGGTGAGACCAAACGTAGACTGGCGATCATTTCGCTGAACACCTTCACTCAGTCTGCCTGCGCTTACCTGATCTCCCGGTTGCCAAATATTTTCATTTCCTTCCCATAACCACATTGACCTTTCTGTTCTGGACCTCCTCCATTGTAAGAGTGAGGCCAAATGCAAATTCGAAGAACAGCACCTCATATTTTGCTTGGGCAGCTTACACCCCAGCGGTACGAATATTGATTTCTCTAACTTCTAGTAACCCTGATACAGAGTTTCCACACCTCAAATTTTTTTTCTTGAAATAGACTCCCAAATTTCCTGGAATTTGATGGCATTTCCTGAAATTTAAGCCTTCCCCAACTTCGCATGTGCGACTGCCGCCCCTACTCGCACGCGCGGATACCGGTCCCACTGCGCATGCGCAAGGAGACGGTGTCATTTTGCGTCCTTACCCGGTCACCGGCACCATTTTTAATTGTGCGCGGTTAACGTGCCTCCCCCAACTGCGCAGGTGCGGAAGGTCGCTAACATTTTTTTTTCACCAAATCCCTTTGCGTCTCCCTGCGCGTGCGTAGTGGGCCCAGTATCCGCGTGCGCGCAGTTGGGGCGGCAGTCGCACATGCGCAGTTGGGGCCGGGAAAATTTCCGAAATGTCCCCAAATTTTTAATTTCCCTAAAATTACCCGAAGCCAACCAGAATTTCCCAAATTTCGGGTAATTTCCTTCAAAGTGGAAACACTGCCCTGACATCCACTCTCTCTCTGAAATCCGGTAATACAATACATAAACACAGTCCGAAGAAGGGTCTCGACCTGAAATGTACCCCTTTTTTCTATCCAAAGATGCTGCCTGTCCCGCTGAGTTACTCCAGCTTTTTTCGTCTATAAACACAATCAAGCCAAACTCACAATAGGGAGTACAATAGGGAGAGCAAAGGTGAAGATACAGAATTCAGGGCGCCGAATATAGTTTTCAGCACTGTAGCACACCAGTTCCAGAGACAAAGTCCAATGTTTGCTATGGGGTACTGTTGACCCTTTTACCTCTATAGGGTATCAACTAACGTGTGGAATAAAAGTCTCGAAACCAAGGTTTAGTACAAGGTTTAGACTGTGCTAATCTTTATTCACACTGAAATAACATAAGCATGCATGCAAACCATTGACTTAAAGTCATAGTCATAGTGATACAGTGTGGAAACAGGCCCTTTGGCCCAACGCCCACACCAGCAAACATGTCCCAGCTACACTAGTCCCACCTGCCTGTGCTTTATCCATATCCCTTCAAACTTGTCCTGTCCATGTACCTGTCTAACAGTTTCTTAAATGTTGGGATAGTCTCACCCTCAACTACCTCCTCTGGCAGCTGGTTCCATACACCCACCACCCTTTGTGTGAATAGGTTATCCCTCAGATTCCTAATAAATCTTTTCCCCTTCACCTTGAACCTATGTCCGCTGGACCTCGATTCCCCTACTTTGGGCAACAGACTCTGCATCTACCTGATCTATTCCTCTCATGATTTTGTACATCTCAATAAGATCACCTCTCATCCTCCTGCACTCCAAGGATAGAGACCCAGCCTACTCAGCCTCTCCCTATAGCTCAGACCCCCTAGTCCTGGCAACATCCTTGTAAATCTTCTCTAAACCCTTTCAAGCTTGACAATATCTTTCCTAACACATGGTGCCCAGAACTGAACACAATACTCTAAATGCGGTCTCACCACCATCTTATACTGCAACATGACCTCCCAACTTCTATACTCAATACTGACTGATGAAGGCCAATGTGCCAAAAGTATTTTTGACCACCTTATCTACTTGCGACTCGACCTACAAGGAACCATGCACCTGTACTCCTAGATCCCTCTGCTCTACAACACTACCCAGAGGCCTAGCATTTACTGTGTAGGTACTTCCCTTGTTAGACGGCCAAAATACAACACCTCACACTTCTCTGTATTAAATTCCATCAACCATTCCTCAGCCCACCTGGCCAATTGATCAAGATCCTGCTGCAATCTTTCACAACCATCTTCACCATCTGCAAAACCACTCACTTTTGTGTCATCAGCAAACTTGCTAATCTTGCCCTGTATGTTCTCATCCAAATCATTGATGTAGATGACAAACAGTAACGGGCCCAGCACCGAACCCTGAGGTTCACCACTAGTCCGAGCAGCAACTTCCACCATCACCCTCTGCTTCCTTCGCTGAAGCCAATTAGCTATCCATTCAGCTATCTCTCCTTGGATCCCATGTGACCTAACCTTCCACAGCAGTCTTCCATGTGGAACCTTGTCGATTGCCTTACTGAAGTCCATGTACACAACATCTTCAGCTCTGCCCTCATCGACGTTTTTGGTCACGTCTTGAAAAAACTCAGAGTTGTGAGACACGATCTCCCACGTACAAAACCATGCTGACTATCCCTAATCAGCCCATGTCCATCCAAATGCCTGTATATCCTATCCCTCAGAATACTCTCTAGTAACTTACCAACTACAGATGTTAAGCTCACCGGCCAATAGTTCCCAGCATTTTCCCTGCGCCCTTCTTGAATAGAGGCACAACATTTGCCACCCACCAGTCTTCCGGCACCTCTCCTGTATTTAAGGATGACTCGTAAATTTCAACCCGGGCTCCTGCAATTTCCTCTCTAGTTTCCCGCAATTTCCCTCGGATATATCTGATCAGGCCCTGGAGATTTGTCTACCTCCATACACGACAGTACCTTCAGTACTTCTTCGACGGTAACACTGACTGCTCTCAAGACACATCCATTGACTGCCCCAAGTTCCGTCCTGCCTTTCTCCTCGGTAAATACCGAGGAGAAATACTCATTGAGGACCTTGCCCATCTCCTGTGGCTCCACATACAGTTGACCGCTTTGATTCCTGAGAGGTCCTACTCTCTCTCTAGTTACCCTTTTCCCCCTTATCTTATATCTATCTATCTATATACTTTTAAAACTGTGTGTGTGTGTGTGTATGTCATATTTTTGCCCTTTGATTCGTTACTCCGCCAAAACCACAGGCAAAAACGCCGAGATTTTTACCATTTCGCTAGCGATTTCACTTTTACATTCGCTCATCCATTCCTCATTAAATGTTGTCATTTTTCTGTACACATTTTTAATAAAATCCTTCCTCCCCTCCACCACTCACTCATTTTTTCGCCTCCTGCTGCCGCCGGCTCTCCTCCAAAAACGCAGAGATTTTTCCCATTTCGCTAGCGATTTTATTTCCTCCACTCCCCCCCCGGACTGGCTCTGTCATGCTGGCCGAAGTCAAAGATCGCCTGCTCCCCCCGCTGCTTTTCGCCGTCCTCGCTGGCTTGCACTGTCCGAAAATCCCGCGCGTCAACGGCCTGTCCGGCCGCAGGCGCATTGAGGGCATACGCAGCGTCTCGACGGGTGTACGCAGCGTCTCGACGTCGTACGCAGCATCTCTACGTCGTACGCAGCGTCTCGACGTCGTACGCAGCGTCTCGACAATGGCGACAAATTTTGCTGTCATAGGTGCCGTCGCCAGGTGTCGTAGGTGAATTCCATTAAAACTAGTCACTGGCAGTCGCCCAAAGAGTCAGGCCCATTAAGTTTTTTGCATATCTTTCATTCATTTGTTCTCTACACATTTGTAAGCAATTGAATAAGGGGTGGGAATTAATAAGCTTTGGCTTCTTCCTGCTCCTTTTCGGACACGTATGATTCATTTATTTATAAATATTGTTTATGACACTTTATAAATATTCTTGTTTATTTTTTTTTTATTTTTTTTGCCTGCTGTTTCATACTTACTGTTTTATTTTTTTGTCTGTTCGAAATAAAGGATTTATTATTATTATTATTATTACTATTATATACTCCAGCATGGTGTTATTATTTGGGGGCTGCTTCATTTCAGCTGATCACCAACCTTGGCTGCAGGGCGACCTCCCGGCGCCAGGGCGGCGCTGCTGCTGCGCGGCCGCTCCCCCCCCCCCCCCCCTCCCTCGTTGGTTAACTGGCTGCGGCCTGGAAGTGGAAGCAGAGACACAGAGACAGAGATAGAGACACAGAGATAGAGACACAGAGATAGAGATAGAGATAGAGATAGAGATAGAGATAGAGATAGAGATAGAGACAGACACAGACGAAGAGGAAGAGCAGCGCCAGGCGCGGGCGGACAAGATGCCGGCGGTGGTGATGGCGACCGGGAAATCTGTGGGTTTCAGCAAACTCCTGGAGCAGTGCGAGACCCAGGAGCTGGATGTGAGGGCCCGCAACCTCCACCCCACACACACACACACATACACCTTCACTCTCTACCCCCAACCCCCCTCTCCCCCCCACCCTCTCCGCTCACCCCCCACCCTCTCCCATGTCCCCTCACCCATAGAAACATAGACAATAGGTGCAGGAGTAGGCCATTCGGCCCTTCGAGCCAGCACCGCCATTCATTATGATCATGGCTGATCATCCCCAATCAATAACCTGTAGAAACATCCCTCTCCTCCCCCCTCTCCGCTCTCCCCATCTCTCGCATGTCCCCTCCTCCTCTCTCCCCCTCTCCCTTCACCCCCCTCCCTCCTCCCCTCACCTCCCCCCATCTCTCCCATGTCCCCTCATTCCCCCCCCTTCTTCCCTCTCCCCTTTCTTCCCTCATCCCCCCTTCCCTCTCCTCTCCCCCTCACCACCCCATCTCTCCCCTGTCCCATCATCCTTCTGCCCATCTCCCCTCTCCCCCCATCTCTCCTCTCCTCCCATCTCCCCTCTCCCCATCTCTCCCCGTCCTATCATCGCTCTCCCCACTCCCCCCCATTTCCCCTCTCCCCTCTTCTCCCCCCCCTTCTCCCCCCCCTCTCCGCTCTTCTCCCCCCCTCTCCCCTCTCCCCTCTTCTCCCCCCTCTCCCCTCTCCCCTCTTCTCCCCCTCTCCCCTCTTCTCCCCACCCTCTCCCCTCTTCTCCCCTCTTCTCCCCCCCTCTTCTCCCCCACTCTCCCCTCTTCTCCCCCTCTCCCCTCTTCCCACCCCCCCTCTCCCCTCTTCCCACCCCCCTCTCCCCTCTTCCCACCCCCCCCCCCTCCACCAACACTCCCCTACCCTTGATCTTGCACTATTTCGGACCTCTTTACTCTTCATTTGGCTGCATGTAATAAGTAATTTTATTTTTCACTGATCTTCACACCCCTTTATCTTGCATTTGAAGGCTCCTGGTGGAATAGCAACGCCTCAGGTTTATGGCCAACTGCTTGCTTTATATCTCCTGCACAATGACATGTGAGTACTGAGGGATTAACTAACCGCGCATAAAATCATTGTTATTTTCCTCTGTACTAGGAGCAAGTAATTGAGAACATTTTATTTTCATTATCAAGATTTTGAAAAGACTTATGAGGTCTAATTAACTTCTTTGCACTCTATCCATCCTAAGTATACAGTTTGTAATATATTTTGAAACTTTTGTATCATTTTATGTTTTGACTGTTATTTAGGTTGTATATTCTAATATTTACAAATCATATTGAATTAGGATTAGATATTGAAGGTTATTGCCGTGGACAATTTGAAGGCCTGATTGAAAGGTATACACATAGTAGTATAATAGATCTCCAATAAGCTGTAATTCAACTATTGGTGGGTCATTGGCTATTATGAACAAACGGAAAGGACAAAGAATATATACAGCTTACCAAACAGGTGTATTTTAGAAGGCACCTTTGACCTCTGCGAGCGAGGAGATCTACTCATTCTTTAGTCAGAATGGTGGATCTGTGGAATTTGTTGCCACTGAAGGCTGTGGAGGCCAAGTCAACAGATATTTTTAAGACAGAGATAGATTCCTGATTGCTATGGGTGGTCGGGTTATGGGGAGGTGGCAGGAGAATGGAGTTCATCATCATCATCATCATCGGCGGTCACTCGAAATGAGTGTGACTGCCCTCTCCATAAGGTCGACTACTTGTGGGTCTGCAGACGTCTGTAGAGGCCGATCCGCGATCCACACACCTTGGTGCGACGTGGGCAGTGGAGACTGGTGGTGGTTGGTAGTCGTCGAGCCCCTTCTCTCTCTCCCTTACGGTGCTGTCGCTTTGTCTCTGCGACATGGCGTAGTTCCATTTCATGAAGTGCAGCTCCTTCCAGCACGGATTTCCTCCAGGAACGCTTGTCCTGTGCAATGTGTTCCCAGTTGCTCGATGTGATGTGGAATTTCTTCAGACTGTTCTTGATGTTGTCCTTGAAGCGTTTCTTTGGCCTGACCTTCCTTCAATTGAGAGTACAGGATTTGTTTAGGGAGACGTGTGTTGGACATGCGGATGACATGGCCAGTCCATCGAAGTTGGTGCTGCATTATTGTGGTGGTGATGCTGGTCATGTTGGCTTCCTCCAAATGCTGATGTTGGTGCGTTTGTCCTCCCAGCTGATCCTCAGATTCTTTTGTAAGGATCTTTGATGGTATTGGTCCATGGCTCTCAGGTGCCTGCTGTAGGTGGTCCATGACTCGGCTCCATACAACAGGGTGGAGAAAGGACAACGGCTCTGTAGACCAGCAGTTTTTGTTTGAGCCTTTAGGTCTCGGTCTTCAAAGACTCTTCTCCTGAGTCTGGCGTAGGCTCCGCTGGCACAACTCAGGCGATGGTTGACCTCGGAGTCGATGACAGCTTTTGAGGAAAGAATGCTGCCAGGTAGGGGAAGTGGTCAACGTTTCTCAAGTGTGGTGTTGTCCACTTTTATAATGGGCTGGTTAGATGGCCGGTTGCGTGGAGGTTGATGTAGGACCTGGGTCTTCTTGATATTTAAGGCTAGGCCCATGGCTCTGTATGACTTGGCAAAGACATTCAGGATGCCCTGGAGGTCTTTTGCTTAGTGTGCTGCAATGGCGCAGTCGCTCGCGTACTGAAGCTCCATGATGGTGGTGTTACTGACTTTTCTCTTGGCCTTCAACCCCTTAATGGAAATTGTATCCTACATCATCGAAACCACTCCCAGACGGTTGGAAGTTTCAAGGCAGAGGTCCAAGCAGGTGATAGGCACACTATGGCTGAATTTGTAGTTATCGAGGAGAAAGCAGAGCCACTCGTGAGTAGAGAGACTGCACATTGGGATAAATATGAACTCACCGAAGTCATATGCGGACATAAAGGAAAAGTTCAAGCCACTATTTGAAAGCATTGGGAAATTGCATAGAGCCAAGTCAACCTCAAGATAGACCCAAATGTTAAGCCTGTAGAACAAACAGTGAGAATAACTCAATTTGTATTAAGAGAAAAGGTTGAGGTTGAGATCTAAGAGCTCATTGAACAGGATATCATCGAACCTGTTGAAAAATCAACGCCATGGGTCAGTCCAGTGTTGTACTACCAAAACCAAGGGAGAGATAAGGCTTTGCGTGGACATAAGACGAGTAAATAAAACAATAATACGAGAGAGACACAACATACCTACTGTTTATGAGGTCCTACAAGAGCTACCTCCAAGCAAAGTATTTTCAAAGCTAGACCTAAAGTGGGTTTATCATCAGAGTTGAACCCTAGAGTCAAGGAAAATAACTACTTCTCTAGCACATTGTGGACTATATCAACACAAGAGGTTATTGTTTGGAGTCAATGCCACACCAGAGATTTACCAATATGAAATTCACAAAGTAATTCAAGGGATTCCTGGAACTGCAAACTTCTCAGATGATATCATTATTCATGGTTCCCCACATGAGGAACATGATAAGAGACTCAGCTCGATTGAAGGCTGCTGGATTGACAGTGAATACGGACAAATGTTTGCTTGGGTTTCAGAATTGGTGTTTATGGGCCACAAGGTGACCAGTAATGGCATCAATCCAGCTGAGGGCAAGATTCAAGCTGTGAAAGAAGTTCGAGAACTAAGAGATGCAACCGAAGTAAGGAGTTTTCTTGGTTTGGTGAATTTTTGTGGAAGATTTATTCCAAACCCAGCTACTGTGGCGGAGCCAAGGAGGAAGTTGACAAGGAAGAATGTGCGCTTTGTGTTTGGTCCAGAACAAAGAACTGCATTTCAGATGTTGATGAGTGCCTATACATTGGGATCCAAAGGCGCCAACCCAAGTTATTGCAGATGCAGGTCCAGTGGGACTAGGACCTGTACTTGTACAGAAGCATGCGTGACAATCGAGAGTCATAGCGTATGTAAGCAGGTCATTGACAGACGTAGAAAGATACTCCCAGACAGAAAAAGAGGCTTTGGCTTTAGTGTGTGGGCATGTGAACTCTTTCATGCCTACCTGTATGCATCGAGTGTGAGTTTTGGACAGACCACAAACTGCTGGAGACAATCTACTCCCCTCGATCAAAACTGTGTGCCTGGATTGAAAGATGGATGCTTAGACTCCAACAGTAGAAATACAGCGTGATCCACGTTGCTGGGAAGAACAGTATAGCTGACTCATTATCCAGATTGCTGGAGGTAGACAAGCTGCAAATGTCTACACTGGGGAGAAAAGCAGAATAATATGTAAGATTTGTCTCAGTACACTCTACGCCAAGAGCAATGAGAACTAGGGAAGTAGAAGAAGGGTCAGACAATGATCTGGTGCTACAAGATGTTAGAGAGCGGATCTAAAGAGGTGACTGGGAGGAATGTCCTCACGGGACATAAGCAGCTATCAGAGAAGAACTATGCATAATTGGAAGGAGTGTGCTATGAGGAAATAGTGCCAACAAAGTTGAAGTCAAGGATGATCGCGTTGGTTCACGAGGGACGTTTAGGAGTTGTTGGAACTAAACAAAATCTTCTTACAAAAGTATGGTGGGCAGGGATGGACAAAGATGTGAAACAACAAGTGAGATGCCATGGATGTCAGATGGCAAGCAGAACCAATCCACCTGAGCCAATACGAAGCACTGTTACCTACAGGACCATGGGAAGATGTTGATGTAGATCTTCTAGACCCACTTCCAACAGGAGAGCCAATACTAGTTGTGTTTGATTACTACAGCAGATATTATGAGTATGCGATAATGAAGTCAGAAAACACTCAGTTTTGATGGAAATCTTTGCAAGACATGGTCTACCAATGACGTTATATTCAGACAATGGGCCTCAGTTCATTTCACAGCGGTTTGCTGACTACATGAAGAACATAGGTGTGTACCATCGCAAAGTTACACCAAAGTGTCCGCAAGCTAACGGAGAAGTGGAACTCCAGAACCAATCTCTAAAGAGGATGAGAACTGCCTAAGCAGAAGGCAAAGATTGGAAGGAGAAGCCCGCCCAAGCTAGTAACCCCTAATCCAGGCATCATTCTGGTAAACCTCCTCGGCACCCTTTCCAAAGACTTTGCACCCTTCCCTTAATGGGGGCAACCAGGACTGCATGCAATAATCCAACAAATGCGACCTAACCAAAGTCCAATACACCTGCTTCCTGACTTTTATACTCAATGCCCCAACCTATGAAACCAAGCATATCTTATGCCTTCTTTACCATTCTATCTTTCAGGGAATTATAGACGGACCCCAAGATCTCTCTGCATCAATGCTGTTAAAAGTCTTGCCAGTAATTGTGCATTTGACCTCCCAAAGTGCAACACCTCACTCTAGCTTTGATTAAGCGCCATCTGTCATATCTCTGCCCATTTCTATAACTGATCTATAACCCGCTGTGTACTTTGACGCCCTCAATCTGCGACACCATAAATCTTGGTGCTATGTGAAAACTTGCCATCCAACCTGTCTACGTCCAACAAACAACAGAGGTCCCAGCATAGATCCTGTGGAACTCCACTGGTCACAGTCCTCCAGCACATTCGTCGCCCACAACCCTCTGCTTCTTTCAGTCAGCCAGTTCTGAATCCATACGATCCACTCACTGTTAATCCTCTGCATCATAATCTTCTGGATCAGCCTACCATGAGCAACTTTATCAAATGTCTTATTAAAATCTACGCAGGCAACTTTCACTGTCCTACCCACATCGATCACTTTCGTCACCACTTCAAGTTAGTAAGATATAACCTGCCATGCACAAACCCATGCTGACTGTCCCTAATTTACCCATTTTCTTCCAAATGGGAATAAATCCTATCCCAAAGAGTCCTGTCCAATAGCTTCAGTACCATTGACGTGAGACACACCAACCTATAATTCCTTGGATTCTCTCTACTTCCCTTCTTAAATAAAGGAATAATAGCTACACCAAGCCTCCGGGATCATGCCTCTGGCAAGATAAGATGCAAAGATCTTTGTCGAACTCCGGTAATCTCCTTTCTTGCGCCTCTCAATAATTTTGGATCCACCTTAATGATCTCATACTACAAGATGGCACCCAACCCAGGCGACTATTTGCTAAGATCTACAATCACATATTACAATCATTCCACACTTTTAAATCCCTACTACAGCAACATAGAAACATAGAAAATAGGTGCAGGAGTAGGCCATTCGGCCCTTGGAGCCTGCACCACCATTCAATATGATCATGGCTGATCATCCAACTCAGTATCCTGTACCTGCCTTCTCTCCATACCCCCTGATCCCTTTAGCCACAAGGGCCACATCTAACTCCCTCTTAAATATAGCCAATGAACTGGCCTCAACTACATTCTGTGGCAGAGAATTCCAGAGATTCACCACTCTCTGTGTAAAAAATGTTTTTCTCATCTCAGTCCTAAAAGATTTCCCCTTTATCCTTAAACTGTGACCCCTTGTTCTGGACTCCCCCAACACCGGGAACAATCTTCCTGCATCTAGCCTGTCCAAACCCCTTAAGAATTTTGTACGTTTCTATAAGATCCCCCCTCAGTCTTCTAAATTCCAGCGAGTACAAGCCTAGTCTATCCAGTCTTTCCTCATATAAAAGTCCTGACATCCCAGGAATCAGTCTGGTGAACCTTCTCTGTACTCTCTCTATGGCAAGAATGTCCTTCCTCAGATTAGGAGACCAAAACTGTACACAATACTCCAGGTGTGGTCTCACCAAGACCCTGTACAAACTGCAGTAGAACCTCCCTGCTCCTATAATCAAATCCTTTTGCTATGAAGCAACATTTCTTACTTTACCTGTACACCGTGAATGGCTCGATTGTAATCATGTATTGTCGTTTCGCTGGCTGGTTAGCACGCAACAAAAAGTTTTCACTGTACCTCGGTAACTAAACTAAAGTAACCTAAACTGTTTTTCATACTGATCTTGCTGTCCTCCTTCGTGGAAACAGTTGCAAAGTACCTCGCTGCAGACCAGACTCCAAGCTCAAATTCAGTCCATTGTCCTTCAGCGGTCCTACTTTCTCCATGGTTCGTTAGTAATGTCGTGTGCGAAAATGCTTGGGATTTTCTTTAATCCAACTCGCCAAAGCTATTGCGTGGCCCCTTTTTTGGTCCTTCTAATTGCCCGCTTCAGTCTGCCTTTCTCTACATTCCTCAATATTCCCTGTCTTGATTCCAATATCCAGAACCAGGGGGCCACAGTTTAAGAATAAGGGGTAAGCCATTTAGAACGGAGACGAGGAGACACTTTTTCTCACAGAGAGTTGTGAGTATGTGGAATTCTCTGCCTCAAAGGGCAGTGGAGGCAGGTTCCATGGATGCTTTCGAGAGAGCTGGATAGGGCTCTTAAAGATAGCGGTCAGGGGATATGGGGAGAAGGCAGGAACGGGGTACTGATTGGGGATGATCAGCCATGATCACATTGAATGGCGGTGCTGGCTCAAAGGGCCGAATGGCCTACTCCTGCACCTATTGTCTATTGTTTATTGTCTATCTTGATGATTGCATGCACTTCCTTGGGTTGAGACAATGAAATTCACCTGGATGCCAGTGAAACTAATACAATGACTCAGGTGGGGGAGGGACGGAGTGAGAGGGGATGCAAGGGTTACTTGAAGTTAGAGAAATCAAGATGCTCTAGAGAAATATGAGGCGCTGTTCCTCTAATTTGCATGTGGCCTCACTCTGACAATGGAGGAGGCCCAGGACAGAAAGGTCAGTGTTGGGAAGGGGAATTAAAGTGTTTGGCAACCAAGAGATCATGTAGGCCCAGGTGGACTGAGCGACGGAGTTCAGCGAAGCAATTGGCCAGTCTGTGGTCTCGCCGATGCTAAGAGTCCACACCTGGAGCAATGGATACAGTCGAAGTTGGAGGAGATGCAAGTGAAGCTTTGCCTAATCTGAAAGGACTCTTGGGCGTCCTGGAAGAGTCGAGGGAGGAGGTCTAGGGGCAGGGTGTTGCATCTCTGAAGGTACTGGGGAGGAGGTAGTTTGGGTGGGAAGGGTTTGGGTTAACCAGGGAGTTGCGGAGGGAACGGTCTCTGCAGAAGGTAGAAAGGGGTGGAGATGAGAAGATTTGACTAATGGTGGGATCCAAATATTTCCAACGGTGAACGGGGTGAATGATCGTTCCACCAGTCATGAGAAGGGAATTCTTTCAGCCTGTCTTTATCTCGCCCGAGTACCAACCCGTTCATTGGTCCCGGGTCTAAAGCACCTCTTCATTCCTCCTGATTGTATTTCTGCTGGCGGAGGTTGACTATCAGACACACAGTAAATCTCCATTGTATGAGGCTGTTCAACTATTTTCAATCCTGGAGTTTTCATAACCGTATAAAAGGCCAATGCTTCCTGACCTGCCCCATACGAACGGTCGCCTTGGTTACAACAGATTTCGTCCTCTATCACCAAAGTCTGTTATAATGAGTCTGTACAACGTGGGTTTACTGTCCTGCTGTGTATTTTGTGCTTTAGTCGTTTGCAAGGTACAAATGATGCATCGAAAAACATGCTGTTTCTGTTCATTATTCAGGAATACAGCAAGATATCTCTGGAAGAGAATACCCCAAGCCATCAAACTGTGAGCACACCAGCATTTCTTTCTGCACTACTGTTAGTCAAAAAAAAAGATTGCATGTGTATGATACCTTTACTGTGTAATGAGGCACTTAATTAGCACACAGTTAAATACAACTTTAGACTGAGCAACATTACAATATACAAGAAACTTCATAGTCAAAATTGGTTCATATTATTAGTTTAAACAAAGGAAATCATGGCTTGATACAAGGATTGTGACATAATTTGGCTATGGTAACATACGAGATATGATGGTAAACATGCGATGGAAATCGTTTAAAGAATTAATGCGGAGTTACACTAAAGATCCCAAAACCCAACAGTAGAAACATAGAAAATAGGTACAGGAGTAGGCCATTCGGCCCTTCGAGCCTGCACCGCCATTCAATATGATCATGCTGATCATCCAACTCAGTATCCTGTACCTGCTTTCTCTCCATACCCCCTGATCCCTTTAGCCACCAGGGCCACATCTAACTCCCTCTTAAATATAGTCAATGAACAGTAAAAGTGGTCCAGCCAAGTCTGAAGAAGGGTTCTGACCAAAAACCTCTCTTTGACCCGCTAAGTTACCTGAGCACTATTTTGTAAACCAGCATCTGCAGTTCCTTGAGTCAGTAACAAATGCTGGCTTGAAGGGCCAAATGGCTTACTGTTGTCTATTGTCTATGGACTGAGATTTAAGAAATTATATCGTGGAATGTGGATATGGAACCGAAAGATTAAAGACTTTATTTCCTGGAGGAAACATAAAATCCTGGAAGGGGTAGAGAACAAGTTTGAGAGTGATCGGGAAGCTGAAATAATAGTTATAATAAATGTACTGGAAAAATGATCAAGACTGAAAGCTGATGACCTGCATCTCATGTTTTGAAAGATGTGGCCATGGAAGTAGCTGATGTACTTGCTTTCACCGTCCAGAATTCACCGTGGAAGGTTCCCATAAATTGAAGATGCCAAATGTAACCCACTATTTAATAACGGAGGGACTGAAAAAAGAGAAGACTGCTATCAAGTTGGCCTTATACGAGTAGTAATACTAAACCTCAAATCTGATAATAAAGAAGTGGCGGTAGGGCACAAAAAAAAATAATAAAAGGATCAACAGAATTAACAGATGTGGAATCTAGGAATCTAGGTTATCAACGTAGGCAAAGGAATTATTACTTAACTAGTGAGACCACATAATGTTGCAGTGCAGAGGGATATGAGTGTCCTGGTGGATGAAACAATGGGTTAGCATGCAAGTGCAGCAAGTTATGAGGAAGACTATATGATTGTTGGCCTTTGGTGCAAGCAGTGTGGGGGTATAAAAGTTTAAAGCTATTTTGCACATCACTGCTCGAGTAGACCTGGAATACTGCAAACAGTTTTGGTTTCCAGTTCAGTAAGGAGATTCTTGCATTAAGGGCAATCCAATGCAAGAATGAAACCAATTCTGAGGGAGTTTCCTCAATTGGATGCTCCTTTTAGAAGGAGTATTTAGAATAGGCGGCCCATTTTAAGACTGAAATGAGGAGCTGCTTTTTTTTTCCATCGGAAACTACCCCAGTGAACTATTGAGGCTGAGATTTGCAGACAATTGAACCACAAAGGTATAAGTAGATGTGATGAGAAAGTGTCACAAAATGCTGGAGTAACTCAGCTGGGACAGGCAGCATCTCTGGAGAGAAGGATGGGTGACGTTCGGGTCGAGACCCTTCTCCAGACTGAGAGTCCACCGAAGGTAGACACAAAATGCTGGAGTAACTCAGCGGGACAGGCAGCATCTCTGGATAGCAGAAATAGGTGACGTTTGGGTGCAAGAACCTTCTTCAGTAGTGTGTGATGAAGATTGGATCAGCCAGAATACTGAATGTTGGAGCAAGCTCGTGAGGGCAGTCAGTCACCTTAATTCCTGCTTCTCTTTGCTATATTTCTTATATTTTTGAGGTTGGACAAGCAGAATAGATAAGTAGGAATATGGTATGTAAACTTTGAAACTCCTTTGATAAGATACCATACGAGGTTATTAGGCAATTAGAGCATGTGGAATGGAGCAAATATACTGGCAAGAATTGAGGATTGGTTAATGGAAATAGTATCAATGGGCTAGGTTGAGATGTGGAGTCTGTAAAATGCTTCTGCTGATACCCTCTTATCCACTCAGGTGAGACTTCCTTTCAAAAAAAATAGTTTGCTATTCTTGTTCTTGGGGGAGCCAAGCGTAGGTTTACAAGGGTAATTCCCAGGGTGGCGGGACTGTCATATGCTGAGAGAATGGAGCGGCTGGGCTTGTACACTCTGGAGTTTAGAAGGATGAGAGGGAATCTGATTGAAACATATAAGATTGTTAAGGGTTTGAACACGCTAGAGGCAGGAAACATGTTCCCGATGTTGGGGGAGTCCAGAACCAGGGGCCACAGTTTAAGAATAAGGAGTAAGCCATTTAGAACGGAGATGAAGATACACTTTTTCTCACAGAGAGTTGTGAGTCTCTGGATACTTTCAAGAGAGAGCTAGATAGGGCTCTTAAAGATAGCGGAGTCAGGGGATATGGGGAGAAGGGGAGAAGGCAGGAACGGGGTTCTGATTGGGGATGATCAGCCATGATCACATTGAATGGCGGTGCTGGCTCGAAGGGCCGAATGGCCTACTCCTGCACCTATTGTTTATTGTCTATTAAAAAAAATTCCAAGAATAGATGATAGACTAATCAGCCCATAGTTATGTTGTTTTTTTGCTTCCCAGTTTTAATGAAGAGATGTTATGCTGGCATTTTTCCAATCACCCAGTGTTTCATTAGAATCTAAAGATTTTTGGGAAGATGCTAACTATTGCTCCAAGGCCTCATTCTGACTTAATTGAGCTCTCCCGGTTATATAATCTTTAACAAACATCTGTATTGTTAAATTTCTAATTTCCTAATCTTTCCCAGGTTTAATCTCTTTGCTATTGGCGATTGTCCTTAAACTATCTAAACCATCAGTGTTGGAATCCCCTTCATTAACCTGCCTGTTAATATTCTACTTTTTCCTCCTTTACAATTCTTCTTAAAACCCGATATTTTGACAATATTTTCATCACTCCAAATATTTCCTTATGCAGCCGACATCTAATTAGATGCGATATTACGTCTATGGAACATCTTGGGATATTAATTTCCTCTTTCAAGGAGTATCTGAATACAAAAAGTTGTTTTCATTGAAGTACTTGGCACTCAGTTCAATAGACACTGGGAAATTCCTCCGAATGTACAAAGTAATAAGCTAACACCAAACACACATTGCCCAACTGCAGAATTTTATCCGCAAAATGTTAATAACATCACCAGAATATCATCTGGATTCTCCCGGGTCCTACTGGTCCCCATTTCCATCTGGGACCTCACTACTGACACCCCACTGGGTCGTGCTGCCCTTCCCCTCTATGCCAACCGTGCCACTTCTCCTTAATGCCACCCCTGCACCACCCTTAACTCTTGAGCCCCCCTCATCCACCCACAGCACCTCCCCCACTCCACCCTCTGCTCTCCTCCGAGCCCAGATGTGACCACAGCCCTTACCCCTGTTTGGTTTTCACCATCTGCCCCATACCTCCTACTCTCTGATGCAGAATGATGATTCCTTAGCAGTTTTCGCCACCTCCAACAGGATCCCACCACTGGCCACGTCTTCCCATCGCCTCCCCTTTCGGCTTTCCGCAGAGACCGCTCCCTCCGTAACTCCCTGGTCAATCTGTCCCTTCCCACCCAAACCACCCCCTCCTCTGGTACTTTCCCTTGCAACCACAGTAAATGCTACACTTGTCGCTTTACCTCCCCCCGCGACTCCATCCAAGGACCCAAGCAGTCTTTCCAGGTGAGGCAGAGGTTCACCTGCACCTCCTCCAACCACATCTATTGCATCCGCTGCTCTAGGTGTCAACTCCTCTACATCGGTGAGACCAAGCGCAGGCTTGCTTTCTCACTTGCTTTCTCCCTCCTTCCCCTCGCCTTCCCAGCTCTCCCACAGCCTACTGTCTCCGCCTCTTCCTTCTTCCCTTCCCCCCCCCCACTTCTTCTTCCCGCCCCCCCCCCCCCCCCACCCCGACATCAGGCTGAAGAAGGGTCTCGACCCGAAATGTCCCCTATTCCTTCGTTCCATAGATGTTGCCTCACCCTCTGAGTTTCTCCAGCATTTTTGTCTACCTTAGCTGGGACATTGCCTTTGTGTCCCTATGCCTATACCTCAATGTGCTCTAAGCCTGTCTTAATGCGGAGCACTTCTGTTGCCTCCCAGTGATGACCACTTCTCCCGTCGCCAACATTCCTCCTCCTCATGGACTCCCCCTGCCTGCCCTCTACTCTCTTTGGAACTATTGATTTGCAACTGCTGGCACAACATCGACTGTCTTGATGTGTAGGAAGGAACTGCAGATGCTGGTTTAAACCGAAGATAGACACAAAATGCTGGATGTTATCAACTCAGTGGAGAGAAGGAATGGGTTGGGTTTCGGGTTGAGACCCTTCTTCGACTATCTTGACGTCTCCACTCTCCTTACCCATTCTAATCTCACCCCCTCTGAATGCGCAGCCCACCGCTCGCTCAGTAACAACGCCATGGTTATCAAACCCACCATCAAGGGAGGTGCTATTGTAATCTGGCAGGCTGACCTCTACCACCCTGAGGCCAGGCGCCAGCTCTCGGATTCTTCATCCCTACCCCTTGGTCATGGCCCACAGGCGAACAATAGGCCATCATCTCCCAGAGTGTTGGGACCACATCTGGAGTATTGTGTACAGTTTTGGTCTCCTAATTTGAGTAAGGACATCCTTGTGATTGAGGCAGTGCAGCGTAGGTTCACGAGATTGATCCCTGGGATGGCGGGACTGTCATATGAGGAAAGATTGAAAAGACTAGGCTTGTATTCACTGGAGTTTAGAAGGATGAGGGGGGATCTTATAGAAACAAATAAAATTATAAAAGGACTGGATAAGCTAGATGCAAGAAAAATGTTCCCAATGTTGGGCGAGTCCAGAACCAGGGGCCACAGTCTTAGAATAAAGGGGAGGCCATTTAAGACTGAGGTGAGAAAAAACTTTTTCACCCAGGGAGTTGCGAATTTGTGGAAATCCCTGCCACAGAGGGCAGTGGAGGCCAAATCACTGGATGGATTTAGAGAGAGTTAGATAGAGCTCTAGGGGCTGGTGGAATCAAGGGATATGGGGAGAAGGCAGGCACGGGTTATTGATTGGGGGCGATCGGCCATGATCACAATGAATGGCGGTGCTGGCTCGAAGGGCCGAACGGCTTCCTCCTGCACCTATTTTCTATGTTACTGATCTCATCATCTGCGGCAATCTCTCCTCCACAGCCTACAACCTAATAGTTCCCCAGCCCTGCACTGCCTGCTTCTATCTCCTTCCCAGAATCCACAAACCGCACTGGCCTGGCAGATCGATTGTTTCTGGCCGCTGCTGCCCCACAGGACTCTTCTCCAAATACCTTGATTCCATCCAACTTACTAATAACCCCCTTCATCGCTGGCCTTTGCCCCATCAACTAACTATCAAAACCCCCCCTTCACTTATGTCCACCTATCACTTGTTGGACTTTGTCATGCCCCCACCCTCCATCTTCACACCTTCCACCACAATCAGTCTGAAGAAGGGCCCCACATGAAACTTCACCTGTCCATGATCTCCAGAGATGTTGCTTGACCTGCTGAGTTCTACCAGTTCTTTGTGTGTTTTTTACCACAAATATGTAGGCCATTTGGAAGAGTGGGCTGAAAGATGGCAGATGGAGTTTAATGCTGATAAATGTGAGGCAGGACAAATCAAAATAGGACGTACATGGTAAATGGTAGCGAATTGAGGAATGCAGTTGAACAGAGGGATCTAGGAATAACTGTGCATAGTTCCCTGAAGGTGGAATCTCATGTAGATAGGGTGGTAAAGAAAGCTTTTGGTGTGCTGGCCTTTATAAATCAGAGCATTGAATATAGAAGTTGGGATGTAATGTTAAAATTGTACAAGGCATTGGTGAGGCCAATTCTGGAGTATGGAGTACAATTTTGGTCGCCTAATTATAGGAAGGATGTCAACAAAATAGAGAGAGTTCAGAGGAGATTTACTAGAATGTTGCCTAAGTTATAGAGAAAGGTTGAACAAGTTAGGTCTTTATTCTTTGGAGCGCAGAAGGTTAAGGGGGGACTTGATAGAAGTCTTTAAAATGATGAGCGGGTTAGACAGAGTTGACGTGGATAAGCTTTTCCCATTGAGAGTAGGGAAGATTCAAACAAGGGGACATGACTTGAGAATTAAGGGACAGAAGTTTAGGGATAACATTAGGGGGAACTTCTTTACTCAGAGAGTGGTAGCTGTGTGGAATGAGCTTCCAGTGGAAGTGGTGGAGGCAGGTTTGATTTTATCCTTTAAAAATAGATTGGATGGGTATATGGACGGGAAAGGAATGGAGGGATATGGTCTGAGTGCAGGTAGATGGGACTAGGGGGAAGTAAGAAGGGAAAAAATGTTCGGCACGGACTTGAAGGGCCGAGATGGCCTGTTTCCGTGCTGTAATGGTTATATGGTTATATGTACGCAGAATGAAGTGGAGTGTAGCCCACTCGGAGGCTTTGATGTTTTGTTGTGCGTTATGTAACGCAATCCTTTGGCGTACCTTCCCGCACACTTTAACTGTCTCTTTCTCTGTCATGTTTTAGGCTAATCCTGAGCTCGGAGCAATATGGTCCGTGGGACAGCGTGTCTGGCAAAGAGATTTCCCGGGAATTTACACAGTAATTAGCTCGCATCAATGGTCTGATAACATCCAGCCTATAATGGAGGAACTAAGAGGTATGATCATTACCAGTGTTTTGGAGGGGGGAAAAAATATTTTGGCGGGGAATCTGAAATTTGGAACTAAAATGTGCGAGTCTAGCAAACGGATTGTGGAAAAGAGATAGTTTGTCAACTGAGATTTCCCACTTATCTGAGGCTAAATTGAAAATCTAGCTCCACAGAACTCCAGCCAAAAAGGGGAGCTAGTCCTGGAAAAGAGAGCTAGTCGAGAGTGTTTTATTGTCATATGTTCCAAACGGAACAATTAAGTTCTACACAACACAATATGTAAACATTGTCATTTTAGTTTAGTTTGGAGATCCAACGGGCTTTGCCGAGTAGTGTGTTTACATATCTTTTGTGTGGCTGCAAGTAAGAATTTCCAAATGTTCTGTTTTGGGACATATAGCAATAAAACATAACTCTCGACTCTTGTGCCCCCAAGACTCTTTTTTTCTTTATTTTTAAAATAGGTGCAGGAGGAGGCTATTCGGCCCTTCGAGCCAGCACCGCCATTCATTGTGATCATGGCTGATCGTCCCCAATCAATAACCCGTGCCTGCCTTCTCCCCATATCCCTTGATTCCACTAGCCCCTAGAGCTCTATCTAACTCTCTCTTAAATCTATCCAGTGACTTGGCCTCCACTGCCCTCTGTGGCAGGGAATTCCACAAATTCACAACTCTCTGGGTGAAAAAGTTTGTTCTCACCCCAGTGTTAAATGGCTTCCCCTTTATTCTAAGAATGTGGCCCCTGGTTCTGGACTATCCATTAGTCATTAACTATCCCATTATTCTCTTTCCCTTTAACTCCTTCCTTGACTATCCCATTTGACACCCCACCCCCCTTATTCAGTTTAAAACCACCCGTGTAGCCAGTGGCAAACCTGCCAGCCCCCACCTGTTAAGGTGCAATCTGTCCCTTTTGTACAGTTCCCCCTTACTCCAAAACAGATCCCAGTGGTGTAAGAATCCAAATCCCTGCCCCCTGCACCAGTTCCTCAGCCACACATTCAGGTCCTGTATCTCCCTGTTCCTGCCCTCGCCAGCACGAGGAACTGGTAGCAAACCGGAGATAACCACCCTGGAGGTCCTGCTTTTCAGCATTTTTCCGAGCTCTCTAAAATCACGCTTCAGAATATTCATCCCCTTCTTTCCGACATCACTTGTGCCGACATGCACTACCACTTCCAGCTGTTCACCTTCGCCCTTGAGGATTTTCTGCACTCTGTCCGTGACATCCTGGATCCTGGCACCAGGGAGGCAGCACACCATCCTCGAATCCCGTCTGTTGCCGCAGAAACCCCTGTCCGTACCTCTCACAATGGAGTCTCCAACACCAATGCCAAAGCTTTATGATGGCTTTCGGGTCTCTGGCTGAGGGTCCTGAAGTTCCAGGTCCCAGATTTCACTTTGTGGACTGGAATTGTCTGTATGCTGCTTCTATTGGTGTAGATTTGCTTTTGCGCACCAGTTGCCATGGACCTGACTGACAGTGACATCTTGATCTGATTGCGGGAGGCATAACGGATGAAGGGCAATCAGACCCTGCATGTGATTTAATGCCCACATTTTGGTGGCAACAGATGTAGTGTATGTACATTCTTGAGCTTCATCATATGAGCCCTTAGAGTCATGGAGCGTGAAAACAGGCCCTTCAGCCCAACCTGCCTACGCCGCCCAACATGCCCCATCTACACTAGTCCCACCTGCCTGCGTTTAGCCCATATCCCTTTAAGTCTATCCTACCCATGTTTCTGTCTAAATGTTTCTTAAACTTTGCAATAGTACCTGCCTCAACTACCTCCTCTGGCAACTCGTTCTGTACAACTGCCACCCTTTGTGTAATAAAAAAGTTGCCCCTCATGTTCCCATTAAATCTCCCCGACCCCCCCCCCCACCTTAAACCTGTGTCTTCTGGTTCTCTATTCCCCTATTCTGCATAAATAAATCTATGCATTTACCCCATCTAATCATCTTGTACACCTCTATAAGATCACCCCTCATGATACCCTCTCATCCAAGCAGCATTCTCATAAACCTCTTCTGAACCCTCTACAAGTCCTCCACATCCCTCCTGTGATGCAATAATCTAAATGTGGCCTGATTAAAGTCCTATAAAGCTGCAACCTGACTTTCTGACTCTTTACACAATGGGTAGACACAAAATGCTGGAGTAACTCAGTGGGACAGGCACTCAATACTCAATACCCTGACTCTTACACTGAATACCAATGAAGGCACGCGTATACCATATGTATTCTTTGCCTCTCTATCTACTTGTGCTGCCACTTTCAGGGAGCTATGAAATTGGACTTCAAGATTCCCCTCTACATCAATGCTGTCAGACGAATTGACATTAACTTGTATTGACATTCCCCTTGCATTCGACCTCCCAGAGTCCAACACTTTGCACTTGTTCAGATCAAACTCCATCTGCTCCGTCTCCACCCATATCTGTAGCTGATCTGCATCCAGTTGCGTACTTTGACAACTGTCCTGGCTGTTCATAACTTTACCAATTTTGATGGTGTCTACAAACCTAGTAACCAGCCCATCCACATATCTGAATTTCCATCAAAAGTCGTTTACATATAATCACAAATAACAGAGGTCCAAGCAGAGATCCCTGTGGAACCCCACAAGTCTCAGACTTCCAGCCAGAATAACACCCTTCAACCACAACCCTCTGTCCTCTTTGGGTAAACCAGACTGGTACGCAAAGTCACTATTAGTCCCATGCATTGTAATCTTCTGGATCAGCCTTTCATGAGGGACTTTATCTAACGGCTTAGTGGAATCCCTGGAGACAGCATCCACTGCCTTGCCCTTGTGGATTACCTCCTAATGAAACTCAAGGCAGGTTTAGCTTAGTTTGGAGATACAGCGTGGAAACAGGCCCTTTGGCCTGCTGAGCCTGCGCATACCAGCGATCCCCGCACACAAACACTATCTGAAGCACAATTTACAATTTTAACGAGCCAATTAACCTACACACCTGTATGTCTTTGGTGGGAGGAAACAGGAGCTCCCGGAGAAAACCCACGCAGGTCACGGGGAGAACGTACAAACGGATGGAACCTGGGTCTTAGGCACTGTAAGGCAGCAACTCTTCTGCTGTGGCACCATGCCCCCCTGCCGGTTTGTAAAACATGACCTCCTGTGGACCAAGCCTGGCTGACTGTCCCTACTTAGAATCCTAAGCATTGAAACATGCCTATTCGCCCACTTCATCCATGCATCAACTTAAGCTACTCGCATTTGCCCACATTGGGCCTACATCCCTTTCAAGCTTTCCTATCCATGTACCTGTCTAAGTGCCCTTTAAATGTTGTTGTTATAACTACCTCCTTTGGCAGCTCATTCTATATACCCTTCACCCTTTGAGTTAAATGGATGCCCCTCAGGTTCCTATTATAGCTTTCCCCTCTCACCGAAGCCTATCCCCTCCAGTTCTTGCTTCCTGTACTCTGTGTAAAAGTCTTTGTGCATTCACCTCATCTATTCCCCACATGCTTTTATCCACCTCTATAAGATCACACCCTAGCCTCTTGTGCTTCAAGGAAGAAAGAACTAGTTTACCTAATCTCTTACTTTTCCTCAGGTCCTCGAGTCCTGGCCACATCCTCGTAAAAGGTCTCTACCCTCTTCAGCTTAAAGACATCCTTCCTATAGCAAGGTTGACCATAAGTGAACATAATACTCCAAATGTGGCCTTGCCAACATTTTGTTCAACTGTAACATAATACCGCAACTGCTATGCTCAATACCCTGACTGATGGTCCAATATATCAAGTGCCGATTTTGTAACCGCCAGAGCTATAGGGAGAGGTTGGGCAGGCAAGGATTTTATTCCTTGGAGCTCAAGAAGATGAGGGGTGAGCTTATAGAGAGATGTAGAAGATCATGAGGGGAATAGACAGCTTAGATGCACAGTCTCGTACCCAGAGGAGGGAAATCAAGAACACACGACATAGGTTTAAGGTGAGAGGAGAGTGATTCAATGGGAACATGAGGGGCAACTTTTTCACACAGAGGATGGTGGGGATATAGAACGAGCTGCCAGAGGGGGTAGTAGCAGGTACTATAACAACATTTAAAAGACATTTTGACAGCTACATGGATAGGAAAGATTCAGAGAGATCAGAGCGGCACGGTGGCGCAGCGGTAGAGTTGCTGCCTTACAGTGCTAGAGACCCGGATTCGATCCTGACTACGGGTGCTGTCTGTACGGAGTTTGTATGTTCTCCCCGTGACCGTAGGGGTTTTCTCCGGGTACTCTGGTTTCCTCCCACACTCCAAAGACGTACAGGTTTGTAGGTTAATTGCCATCGGTTAAATTGTCCCTAGTCTGTAGGATGGTGTTAATGCACAGGGTAATCGCTGGTTGGCGCAGACTTGGTGGGTCGATGGGCCTGTTTCTGCGCAAAGTAGGAGTAAAGTACAGGCAGGCAGGTGGGAAAAGTGTAGGTGGGCATCTTAGTCAGCATGGGCAAGTTGGGCCGAAGGGCCTGCTTCTGTGCTGTACGTGTCAACCACTCCATGATTAACAGTCTCGTGATTGTTTTATTAATTTTCTTTTGAAGATGCTACAAGACGACGTGCCTTTGGTCTTGTTGCTCAAGCCTACACCTCCATTAGTGCCGATGATCTTGCAGCCTTTGTTGGGCTTCCGGTAGAAGATGCTGTCAAAGGTAGGATTTCTGATGAACTCCAAGACATGACCAGACGTAGCTATGCAATCAACATGTCTTACAATTATTATTCAGCCAATGCCCCTCAGTGTGAACTCCACAAACTGCTTCATCAGTCCATGCTCGTATCCCAAACAATGCATGAATGACTTAACATTTAAGTGTTTATGGATTAAAAAAAAATGTATTTCAAGATAGTTACATTGTTTAATAGTAAAAGTGGAATGTATTTTGATGGTGTTCAAGAATCAGTTTCCATCCAGCCCTGCCATTTTGGATGCCAGATGATTAAAACAATCGCAGACCAAATCATTATTAGGAAGGAACTGCAGATGCTGGTGTACACCGAAGATAAACACAAAGTGCTGGAGTAACTCAGCGCGACTGGCAGCATGTCTGGAGAGAAAGAATTGGGTGACGTTTCTACCCATTCCTTTTCTGCAGAGATGCTGCCTGTCGGGCTGAGTTACTCCAGCACTTTGTGTCTATCTACAGAAGAAATCATTTTTGAAGAATCATTTGAGAAGATGGTAGTCTGATGTTCTGAATAGGAATTTTCAAAAGTATTTGAAGAACCAGTCATTTAAAATTTTTAGCAAATTCGAATCCCATGAAATTTAAGGGGTAATTACTTCATACAGGTTTTGTCTAAAATTGACAATAAGAAAATCATCTTTGATTTTCAGATTTGAGTGAATCACTTTCTAAAGAAAAATGAGAAGGGACGACATAAGATAGATAGGTCCATTTTAAAATGGGTATGATAATCGATGTAGAAGTTTGTTTACAAATGTTTAAAGGCGTCCGTTTTCTTAACGCAAAAAGAAGGCTGGGGCAGACAGGTGGAATTAGTTTAGATTAGCATCCAGGAGGTCCGAAGAGCCGGTTCCTGTGTTGGAGTGTTTTGTGCGAGGAATCTCTGGGTTTAGGAGGAGAGCATGAATTGTTGGCTGGGTCTCAGTTGAGCTATCATGCCAGGTATCCTACCTTAGGAAGTATATTGAGGCCTTGGAGAGGGTGCAGAGGAGGTTTCTGAGAATGGTATTGAGATGAGAGACTTGGTCACGTCAGGAAACGATAAAGGCTGGCGGATTTAGCCCCCTAAAAAGCAAGGAAATTCATGGGGGACATTCAATCTGATTCATACAAATTCACGAGGACACAAGATTGAGGCGACATCTGGATAAATAAACAATCCTGGAGGAACAGAATGGCTCAAGCTGTATCTGTGGGTAGATAGGAATGGTGGGCATTTCAATTGAAGCCCTGCATCAGCACTGAGAGTGGAGAGGGAAGATGGTATAAAGAGGAGAGAGAGAGAGTGGTGAGACAGAAGTAGTCAAGTCAAGTTTATTCGTCACATACACATACGAGATGTGCAGTGAAATGAAAAGTGGCAATGCTCGCAAATTGTGCAAAAAACAAACAAACAAACTACAAACAGAATGGAACAGAATCACATATTCACATATTTGTGGGAGGGAGGGGGGAAAAAGGAAAAAAACAGCAATTTTAAAAAGACACCACACAACAGTCAAATGGTACAGTAAAGTTAGTATCTGGAGGGATAGGAGAGGTAGGAAATCGAGGTTTCCGCTGCCCCTCTTCCCTTTCGCCCCCCACCACTCCCTGACAACCTGCACACTTTTGGGATGTGCGTAGAGACTAAAATGGAGGAGAGCTGTGTGATCATAGGGAGAATGTTCAAACTCCACACTAGAGGGCAGGATTAGCCCGATAATGAGGTACGATGGAGCAGCTGTATTTATTGTGCCACCGTCTTGCTTTGCAAATTGGAACTTTATAGACTATCCATACAAGGCTCTTTAGGCATAGGTAAAAAATAGTGATGTATACCGACATACCTATAAAATTCTGCATTCATCTTCATATATTTTGCATTAACCTCCACAGGTAGTGAAATATCGTGTGAAATAATTGGAAATTAAATTATTTGAGTTGTATTAAGAACTATAAGATCTCTTTCTGGGTCTTGTTTCTGCTTTTATGTTTCTGTTTTTGAAGTGGTATTTTTCCAACTTTCCAATCTAGTTTGTCTTTATTGATTTCAGCCGTATTGGAACAAGGGTGGCAGGCTGATCCTTCCACACGAATGGTTGTACCCCAAAAAAATGGTAGGTGTTGCTTTTTGCTCTATGGACTATTGACTATTCAGTATTGGAATTTTTGTTTTTTAATTTTGGAGATTCAGCACGGAAAAACAGGCCCATATTGAGTCCGCACCGACCAGCGATCCCCGCACATTAACGCTACACTGTACACACTAGGGACAATTTTACATTTTATACCAAGCCAATTAACCTACAAACCTGTGCGTCTTTGGAGTGTGGGAGGAAACCGAAGATCTCGGAGAAAACCCACGCAGGTCACGGGGCGAACATACAAACTCTGTACAGACAAGCACCCGTAGTTAGGATCGAACCTGGGTCTCTGGCGTTGTAAGGCAGCGGCTCGACCGTTACGCCACTATGTCGCCCTTGAATGGATATTTTTGCGGGAAAAAGTCCTTTCCCCATTTATCTTTCAGAAAATAGAAACATGCAATTTATATTATTTTACTTAAGTGTTGACAGAAATAGCCTGGTTTAGTGTTTAACATTTGATCTTATGTCTGTGCTTAATTCCATTTTTTTAAATGTGTTTTGTTTGACTTGCTTCCTGGAGTCATATTTCATTGGTAGGCTGTAAAGCAATTCAATGAAAAAAGCACCTTCTCAAGTTTACTAGCTAACTGCAATATGACTTTTAAATACAGCTTTCCATTGGTATTTTAATGCTTTATTGATGGATTTTCCTTCAGCATCTAAATGGTTACCCTTCAGCAAATGTTTTTCAGATGGAATTCGTTTTATGATTGCAAGGAAGTTTTTTTTTAAATCTTGTAAAGCAAAAAACAATCATGTGTCAAAAGATGTGCTTCTTCTGTTGATCATTTTTTTCCTGTTTGTCCTGATCATTTGCTACTCCTTGTGCTTGGGATGTTCGAGTTGAGCACCCATTAAAATGCATTTGAGCCCTGACATTATGCAGTATTTGCTCAAATATTTAAAGTGCTTTTTTTTGCCTTTTTTAATTTTAACAGAACCTCCTCCAGTACCACAGATTCCTAATGAACAACAGTTGGCCAGACTAACTGACTACGTGGCCTTCCTTGAGAACTGACAAATTACCCTCAACAAAGGAGAGAAAACACAGCCATTTCAGTTTGTTGCCTTTTGAGTGTGACACAGATGAGCAGAAATCTCCAGCAGACTTTAACTTAATCCCGAATGTTCTTGTAAATATCATTAAATGTCATTCAATAAAAAGTTCTCCGGGGAATATCTAGTCTTCTCCACAAAGTAAAGATTTTTATTCTTGGAATCCTACTGACTGGACCTTTAGAGAAGTCCACCCACAATATGGATTCTGGAGCTTCCTCCTTTCAGTTGATCCCAATGAATTGGACTGTTTATTCTTAAGAAAACAAAGGTCAGCGGAAGGCAGTTTGTGCCAGGTCCGCAGCTCTGGAGAGACCAGGGCTTATTTTCATTATGTGCATGATTAATAAGCGATAATAAAACTAAACAAGAGTATTTTTCCTTAAGTTGTTAGTCGCTGAGTTCCAGAGCAACTTGTGGATCTATGAATAGCGGGCCACGAGTTTGACTTCATTTTTAAAGGCTTTGGGTTGTATTGTACGCGGATTAGCAATGGGTTTAATGTGCTTAAGCAATGCTCAAGTCTTTATGAGAGAAAGTTGAAACATGTTGTGTTTAACGGAAAAAAAAAGAGTTCTCAACCTATTGAGTGGATTTTCAGTCTTGTTCTATTAACTGGAGACCAAACTGAAAGAAGTGCAGTCAATTTACTGGTTCCATTGATATTGATATTGATATAGATGACTAAAGGCCACCATGTCCACTCCTTTCACTATTACTTCAAGTAGGTGAGCAGGTCTATCCAAAAGGCAAATTTCCATTACGGATTTAACCATTTTCACATTTGTGCTGTTTAATCCCCACTTTTCATTTTTTTCCTTAACATCAGTATAACATATAAGAGTCTGAAGAAGGGTCTTGACCCGAAAACCTCACCCATTCCTTCACTACAGAGATGCTGCCTGTCCCGCCGAGTTACTCCAGCATTTTGTGTCTATCTTCGGTGTTCCTTCCTACACATCAGTATTGCATATAAGATAACCACAAAATGCTGGAGTAGCTCAGTGGGACAGGCAGCATCTCTGGAGAGAAGGAATGGGTGATGTTTTTGGCCGAGACCCTTCTTCAGACTGAGAGAGAGAGGGAGCCACAGAGATAAGGTGGGGTAAGGTGTGAAAATGAGACATCAAAGGAAATGCAGCTCAAGCAAAATGTAGAATAGATGATTGCTAGCTAGGAGAAGGTGACAATGAAGCATACAGAGGTAAAATTTAATCGGGGACAGTCAGTAATACATTACAACGTTGCCTCATAATTCTGTCCTTTTATATCCATGTCATTGTTTGCTTATGTGTGAATAAGTATTTGAATGAAAACGGCTGTCACTTTTTAAACTTCGAGAGGCTAGATCCTCATGCCTGGATACCTGAAGTGAAACAGCAGCCCCATGAGGTAAGTATCCTCTTGCTAAGGTGAGGGGATTAAAGCTGTACATGTACTGCTTGTGTGGCTTAACAAAAGCAACATGTAATGAATGAATGAATATTGTCACATGTGACAAGTCACAATGAAATTCTTTGCTTGCATGCTCAAGGTATGCAAATAGTCGCCACATAAGGCCGCTGACTAAGTTACAAAGTCTCGACAGTATCCACGCGGGCTCTGTCAGCTGCAGACTCCCATCAGCCGCTGGGCCTCCAGCCTCCTTGCAATTATGACTGATAGTAATATTGTGGTGGACAACTTGGAGCTTCCTTAATGTGGCCTGCTGACTTTAAATTTCTGTTTTAAACAATACCTCTTCATATTTGTAACCACCTGGACCTTGCACCTTCATGTTCTCACTAATTAAAATTCACACATCGTACGTACGTTGCTAAAGAGGGAATATCTGAACGGTGGGGAGTAATTTTAAACCCATCTAAATACATAGTTCAGTGATTTGATGAGAGACACAAAATGCTAGAGTAACTCGGGAAGCAACTCGAGATCAGGAATGGGTGACGTTTCGCGTCGAGAACCCAAAGATGCTGCCTGTCCCTCTGAGCTACTCAAGCATGTTGTGTCTATCTCCAATTTAAACCAGCAGCTGCAGTTCCTTCCTACTACACATGCAGTGATTTGATGTATCCTTGACTTGCACTGTTCAAAGTAAACTACCATTTGGTTTCTGGCACTGAAGCACAAGCATTTTTTTAATTGTCTGGAACAGGTTACATTTGAGCTCCAGGCATCAAAGTCAAAGAAAGGCATAACCAAATTTTAGGAGAGATGTAGAGGAATTTAACCATTTTAAACCGTGGTTTTGATGTTGGAGTGTAGAGAAAGCATTCCCCTTCACCTACTTGAACTGGCATATGTGATGTTGAGGTGGGACTTGTGATCGTAGGTTGATATTCCCCTTTCAATGGAAACAATTACATCAGCTTAAAATAATGAATGACAGCAATTTGGTTTGGATATCCTTCCAGCACGGTGCCATTTAGCCAGCTGTTTGAGCTATCCAATCAATCTAAGTTAGTTCTTCCACAAAATCTCTTTTTTTTCCCCCTCTCATGTTTTTCCCTTTATGCGGTTATCCAGTTATCATTTGACTTGTGCCACCTGTTGAGATCGTGACTTTCAGAACACAATATTTCACTGTGGTGAGGTAGATTTTTTCAAAAGTTAGATTTAGCTCTTAGGGCTAACGGAATCGAGGGATATGGGAAGAAAGCAGGAATGGAGGTACTGATTTTAGATGATCAGCCATGATCATATTGAATGGTGGTGCTGGCTCGAAGGGCTGAATGGCCTGCTCCTGCACCTATGTTTCTAGATTATTCTATGTTTCTAGATTATTCCTTTTGCTCGTCACTTATTACTAAGCTTTCTGCCGCCAATAGTTGCTCGTTATTAAACGCATTGTTTTTGACGATCTCTGTTCAATTTTCTCTTAACCCTTTCTCCTTTGGGGATGATAACCCCAGCTATTTCACACTCTCCAGAAGCTAAAATCTTTAGTCACACACATCATATGTGTCACATTTTGTGCTAACCTGCACTCTACATGACTTTGGCATCCTGAAGCCTTAAGGGCCAGTCCCACTTGGGCGACCTAATCCGCGAGTTCTGGCGAGTTTGCCCGCGACTCATACTCGCAGCATGATCGACACAAGGTGGTAGGAGGTCTTCGTAAATCTCCTTCATGCTCGAGAGTGGTCTCCGCATACTCGAGGCCTCAGCTAGGTCGCGGCGGTTCTATCAATATGTTAAAAAATGCCCGCGAGTAAAAAGAGGTTGCCATGGAAAAAATCGCTACTTTTTTTACTCGTAGGTTTAGTCGTAGTAGGTCGGCATGTTATTCGTAGGTAATCGAGGGTAGTCAAAGGTAGTCGTAGATAGTCTTCATCATAGTCGAAGGGAGATCGAAGGAGATCGTCTTCACTTTCCACAATTCGGTGTCCAATTTTCCCATAGCTAGTCTTCAACATAGTCGAAGGAGGTCTTGAACATGTTATTTTTTCAAACTCTCCTAAACTCGCTAATTAGGTCGCCCAAGTGGGACGGCCCCTTCATACCCATTCAGCACAAGCTGAGGCCTATTAAATGTTTTATAAAAGCAAATGGGGGGGGGGGGGGGGAGAACAACTCCTATATAGCCCCTATCCGGGCGAAGATGCTGCCTGACCTGCAGAGTATTTCCAGCCTGTTGCTGCTTTACTTTTCCAACAACTTCAGTTCTTTTGATTCTAATAAGGAAGTCGTTTCAATTAAAGTCAAGAATTCCATGTTCTTTTTAAATGGATTGTGAACAGACAAGGAGCTCTTTCTGTTCTTGCACCCCTTTTAAAACTTCAATTTTAAAACTGTTTTTAAAATGTCTATTAATTTAGTTATAGAATATAGAACAGTTAGGCACAGGAACGGGCCCCTCAGCCCACAATGTTTGTGCCGAACATGATGCCAAGTAAAACTGATCTCATCCGCGTGCAAGTGATCAATATCCCTCTATTCCCCACACTTCCATGTGCCTATCCAAACGCCTTTTAAATGTCACTATGGAATCTGCCTCCACCATCACCCCTGGCAGTGCATTCTAGGACCCCACCGCTCTCTGGAAACAAAACCATCCCAACAAAAAGTTGGACAGACTTTAATTGCTTTCTCTGAAATGCCAGAGGTTGCGGGGAGATCTGATGTAGATAGGATAGATAGTTATAAGCTTTTTCCAGGGATGGAGAAATCAAGTACTAGAGGGCATAGATTTAAGGTGAGGGGCAAGGTTTAAAGGAAATGTGTGAGGCAAGTATGTTTACACAGGATTGTGAGTGCCTGGTGCCAGGGATGGTGGTTGAAGCAGATACATTAACGGCATTCATTTTAGATAGGCATATGGATATGCAGAAAATATTGGGATATGGGTTACATGCAGATAAAGTGATGGTCTTGGCATCATGTTTGGCAAAGACATTGTGGGCCTGTTCCTGTGTTGTACACAATGGCTCACAATGTCTGTGCCCAGCATGTCTGATGCAAGCGCCAGCTTTTATGTGCCTGCAAATAATCCATATCCCTCTATTCCCTGTATATATACGTATGCCTGTCCAGATGTGGCTTAAATGCCATTAAAATGATTTTTAAGATTAAAAACCACTAAGGCGTTTTAGGCACGCGCCTTTTTTGGTAAACCAGTGTAAAGGCGGCGCGGCACTGGCTGCAGCGGCTCATCGGCAGTCCTGTTTGTGTTTTTTTGTGTTTATTTCGTTTTGGTTAGTCTAGTTTTTGGTTTTTAGTTTGTGTTTTGGGGGGGTGGGCGGTTGTAACGGGGTTTGCAGTCTCTCCCTGCGGGGGAATGCGACTTTTTGTCGTATTCCCCTTCTCTGCCTCCGTCTGCGCTGAGGCCTAATGGAGGTGGCGACCTCGAGGCTCCGGAGGCAGAGCCCGTCAGGACTCGCCCTGAGCTCGCTCCCGTGAGGCTGGTCCGGCTCAGGGCTGGAACAGTGCTCCCGTGAGCGCCCAAGTCGGGGCGGCCCGGCCCGGGGAAGAAGCGACGCCCAAGTCGGGGCAGCCCGGCCCGGGGAAGAAGCGACGCCCAAGTCGGGGCGGCCCGGCCCGGCCAGAGGGAGAAGCGACACCCAAGTCGGGGCGGCCCAGCCAGAGGGAGAAGCGACGCCCAAGTCGGGGCAGCCTGGCCCGGGGAAGAAGCGACGCCCAAGTCGGGGCAGCCCGGCCGGAGGGAGAAGCGACGCCCATGTCGGAGCGGCCCGGCCAGGGGGAGGTTCGGCGCCCATGTCGGGGCGGCCCGGCCAGATGGAGAAGCGACGCCCAAGTCGGGGCGGCCCAGCCAGATGGAGAAGCGACGCCCAAGTCGGGGCAGCCCGGCCCGGGGAAGAAGCGACGCCCATGTCGGGGCGGCCCGGCTCGGGGGAGGTTCGGCGCCCATGTCGGGGCGGCCCAGTCCGAGGCTGAAGACGGCACGGTACTCACGTGAGGGTGGCTGGGACTGTGTTCTAGCGGTGGTGGCCTGAGTCCGGGGTTCGGCCGCGGGCCAGCAGCTGCGTCTGCAGGACTGGTGGGCGGCAGCTTCGACCACCCCGGGCCGCGGTGTTTGAGCCGCGGGAAACATCGCCGGGGGGGTATCGCCTCAGCGCAGAGGGAGAAGAGGAGGGAAGAGACTGCAGACCTAAGACTTTTGCCTCCATCACAGTGAGGAGATGTTGGGTGGACTCACTGTGGTGGATGTTAATATGTGTTTATTGTTGTTTTATGTATGACTGTTGCAATTTCGTTCACACCGGTCTGAATGACAATAAAGGGCTATCTAATCTAAAGAGGAGTCATTACCCCATGCGAACAGTGGAGGACGTCACTGCACAGGTTGGCCCGGCCACTGTCTTCTCGGTTCTCGATGCCAAGAGCTCCTTCTGGCAGATACCGCTGGACGAGCGGTCCTCCTACCTGACTACCTTTAGCACGCCCTTCGGCAGGTTCCGATTCCTCCGCATGCCATTCGGGATCAACTCTGCCAGCGAGGTCTTCCAGCGGACGATGGAGCAGCTGTTCGCCGGTCTGCCGTGTGCCATCATCGTTGACGACATCCTGGTCTACGGTAAGGACGTTGCTGAGCACGATCTCCACCTCCGTCAAGTCCTGGACCGGGCACGTGAAATCAACCTCAAACTAAATCCAAAGAAGTGCCGTTTCCGCGTCCCGGAGGTCACCTATGTGGGCCACGTCTTTACCGCATCGGGGCTGAAGCCTGACCCGCAGAAGACTGCTGCGGTCTCCGGGATGTCTTCGCCCACCGACGTGCCCCGCCTGCAGCGTTTCCTGGGCATGGTTAATTACTTGGGGAAGTTTATCCCCGACCTCAGCGAGCTGAGCGCGCCCCCTGAGGGAGTTGATCAAGAAGGACACTGCCTGGGCCTGGTTCCCGCATCACCAGAAAGCTTTTGACGTTCTGAAGTCCAGGCTGGCCAGTACCCCCACTCTCCAATTCTTCGATCTGCAGCGTCCCATTGTTCTTACCTGCGACGCCTCCAAGTTCGGTCTTGGTGCTGCTTCCCTGCAGCTCCACGATGGCCTGCAGCTGCCTGTTTCCTACGCGTCCCGCACCATGACCCCTGCCGAGCAGCGCTATGCTCAGATAGAGAAGGAGCTGCTTGCTGTGGTGTTTGCCTGCTCCAAGTTCAAGGACTATATTCTGGGCAACAGCTTCACGATCGAGACCGACCATCAGCCGGTGGTCTCTATCCTCAACAAGCCGATCCACGTTGCCTCATCCCGTTTGCAGCGCATGATGCTGCAGCTCCAGCGTTTTACGTTCAAAATTGTATATCGCAAGGGCAAGGACATGTTCGTGGCCGACACGCTGTCCCGCGCACCGCTAACGTCCACCGATCCCCATCCATATGAATCATCTGACCTGATGGTGCTTAACGTCAACATTGTGCCTTCCCAGCAGATGCAGTCCCTGGTCAGCAACACTGTCAAGGATCCTGCCCTGCAGCAGCTTGCCGACGTCATCAGGCAGGGCTGGCCAGACCGTCGTTCATCCTTGCCGCCTGGAGTCGTGGGTTCGAATCCCACTTCTGACACCATGTAAAGAGGAATCATAACACACTGTGTCTTTACTACTGTTTATTCATGATACACATACTTTACTGCCCTAGCTGTTCGTGGTCTGTCACCGGAACCAGAGAGAGAGAGCACTGGGTGGGAAGGTTGTAATTATACTAGTGATGTGGGGAGTGGTTAGTAGTGGTGAGGTCACTATGTTAAAGGTACATGCACATGTCATCTACAACCAGCATCTGCAGTTCCTTGTGTCTGTCTATTGGTGCGAGTGATGTATTGAAATAAAGATTCCAATTTGCTGTGAAGTGCAATAAGGACAGATAACTTGAAGGGAGAAGGGATCTTCTAGATGCGCTGGGACGCATCCTCAGTGATGTGATCTGGGGTCATCGGGTGTTTCGGGTCTCACAACATCAGACACCCTCGCCCAGGCGACCCAGCCAGGGTTGATCAGGCCCCGACTTGTGTCCCAGCAGCAACCGCCCACGGATCAGCCATCTTAATAACTACTCTGCAGGGGTTGGGAGACTCTAATGCATGGAGGGGCTGGGCTCTGTGGGGTGAGTCCTGGCCGGGCTCCTCCTGCGTCTCACCAGGTTCAAGGCCTGTGCGCTGCACCTCTTTCTCCTTCTCCGACCATTTCATTCTCGCCTGATGGATTTTCTAGACCATGGTGGTTCATTAGGCCTTTCTATTGTGTTACATTAAAAAAAAGGTGAATGAGAAGTGTAATAAAATAACATGACTGGTTGAAAATATTGTTTCTCTGACACCAGTAAATTCCAAATTGTGTTGGAATAATGGAGTTTTGTTGTATTTCGTAATGAATTAATACTTTACTTTATTGTCAAATGTAACAAGTCACAGTGAAATTCTTTGCTTGCATACAGCCTTGTTAATATTTCCAGTCATATTTAAATATTTGTATAGCATACGCTTACAGATCTGGGTGCTCTGGTTTCCTCCCACATTCCAAAGACGTGCACGTTTGTAGGTTAATTAGCTTCTGTAAATTTCCCCTAGCGTGTAGGATGGAACTGGTGCACGGGGGGTTGCTGATCGGCGTGGACTCGGTGGGCCCAAGAGCCTGTTTCCACGCTGTATAGATTCATAGAGTGATGCAATGTGGAAACAGGCCCTTTGGCCCAACGTGCCCACACTGGCCAACATGTCCCAGCTACACTAGTCCCACCTGCCTGCGCTTGGTCCATATCCCTCCAAACCTGTCCTATCCATGTACCTAGTTAGACAGGTAAACAGTTAGTTTCCTAAATGTTGGGATAGTCTCAGCCTCAACGGCCTCCTCTGGCAGCTTGTTCCTTACACCCACCAACCTTTGTGTGAAAAAGTTACCCCTCAGATTTCTATTAAATCTTTTCCCCTTCACCTTGAACCTATGTCCTCTGGTCCTCGAGTCCCCTACTCTGGGCACATACCCAATCTATTCCTCTCATGATGTTATAGTATCTCTAAACTAAACTAAACACTACAAGTTGGTCAAGCATGATTTCCCTTGAATAAATCCCCGCTGACTAATTTTTTCAAGTTTTAAATGTTCCAAGTCGATGAGTTTGTCTGGGATTGAATACCATTCACCAGATAACAATGATACCGGGGAAGCCTCCATGTCTGTCCCCTGTCATTCTGTGTTTCATCCAAGCAGCACAATATTTACACACCCCTGCTGGAATCTGAGAGACCTATTTCTCATACTTACGCTGTCTTTATTTTGATCCCAGCTGGACCAGCAACGAGGCCGCTGTCAGTGTACTTTCAACGGAATTTTTCCTGTATCATAATGATAAATCTATGGAGATCGCTACAATCCTGCGAGGAGACAATTAAAATTGTCTGCAGCATTTGTCCTAACTAGGATCTTTGCAAACAGTGCCACAAAGTGCTGGGGTTACTCCAGCACAGGGGTGGGGAACCTTTTCATGTTGGGAGGCCGCATTAAGTTAGCGGTAATCTAATAAGGCCGCATTCCAAGAAACTTCAATCAGATATAGGATTATTTCGTTGAATCTTCTTTTACTCTTTGGTATTTTAAATACGTTCATTTTAAGATTAAAATTAAAATAATAAAAGACGAACAAAAACATATTAATAAAAACAAAAGGATTTGTTCGACAAAATTTGGATTCATTCAAAAGGCCGCACTTAATGGCCTCGAAGGCCGCATGCGGCCTTAAGGTCGCAGGTTCCCCACCCCTTCTCCAGCACATTGCGTCTTTTAAAAAAAAAATTCTTCCATGGTTTGAGAGTAATTATATATAGGTGAGATGTAGAGGGCAGTGTTCTCAAACTTTAGAGTTTATGGTCTACTCTCCTGGTGTTATCTTCATGAAGACAATCCACAAACTGAGATTTTAAAAAATCCTCTTGAAACTTATTCTTATATTGATGAATAGTCAAATGTGTATGAATTATATAGAGACAGAAATGCCAACTTGGCATCTCTCTGCTTGCCAGTATTGGAGGTGTGTTTAGAGTCCGAGCCTGCAGGCCAATGGACCAAAACATGGAAGGTGGGATTAGACTGCATAGCTTGTTTTCAACAGGCATGTACATGATGAATCAAATGTCCTGTGCTGTAAATCTCCTATGAATCATGTGGAAAAAACGATCGGACATATTCATCAGAAGATTAAGTCAAATGGTCTCTTTCATACCTATCAGCAGAACCAAGTCTACAGACAGAAGATAGACACAAAAAGCTGCAGTAACTCAGCGGGTCAGACAGCATCTCTGGAGAGAATAGGGTTGCCAACTTTCTCACTCCCAAATAAGGGACAAAAGGCCAAAATAAGGGACAAATTCCCGACGGCAATTCGTTGACCGACTCAGCCGTGGCTGGGTGAATGATGAGTCGGCCCGGGTGCTGGACTGCACACAAAGCCCAGCCGGCGGGTCAACTGAGGAGTTTTGGCCCGACATCGCATGCAAAGTCTGGCACCCCATTCAACTCATGAACCGATGATCGGCCATGAGAAGGAGGGGTGGTGGTATCGGCGGTAAGCGAAGGTCCGAAGGTCGGACAGCTGGCCGGGCTGCCGACCGACGGGGCCACAGGCGAGGCACTGCTGCTGCTGCACTCCATGGGCTGCACTACGTCGGGACGGGTGAGGCGGGGCCGGATGCGGCGCTCTGACCCGACAGTCCCCTCAACCCGAGTAGTAGCAGTCAAATACGGGACAAGGGCGGTCCCGTATGGGACAAACCAATTTATCCCAATATACGGGATGTCCCGGCTAATACGGGACAGTTGGCAACCCTAGGTGAAAAGGAATAGGTGATGTTTCGGGTCGAGACTCTTCTACAGACCGAGAGTGGGGGAAAGGGAAACGAGAGATATAGACGGTGATGTAGAGAAATATAGAACAAATGAATGACAGATATGGAAAAAAGTAATGATGATAAAGGAATGTGGGCTAGGTGAAAACAAGTTACAGACAATGAAACTCAACAAGACGACTTTGAAACTAGTACAGTGACTTGGGTGAGGGAGGGATGGAGAGAGAGGGGATGCAAGGGTTACTTGAAATTAGAGAAATCAATATTCATACCACTGGGTTCTAAGCTGCCAAGCGAAATATGAGGTGCTGTTAGACAGTCGTTTGAACTGGCCTTATGGGATACAGAGGACAAAGTGCCTGCGTGTAAAATTAATCAGTTGCCAAACACATTAATTCTCCTTCCCATTCCCACACTGACCTTTCTGTCCTGGGCCTCTTCCATTGTCAGAGTGAGGTTAAATGCAAATTGGAGGAACAGCACCTCATATTTCGCTGGGGCAGCTTACAGCCCAGCGATATGAACATTGATTTCTCTAACTTTGTGTAATCCCTGCATTCCCTCTCTCTCCATCCCTCCCCCACCCCAGTCACACCAGCTTCTCGTTCTCACCTAGAAAACAGCTAAAATGGTCTGCTTCCTTAACCAGTTACTTTTTGCATATCTTTTATTCATTTGATCTATATCTCTGTATCACCGTCTATATCTCTCGTTCCCCTTTCACCTGACTCTGGTCACATCAAAAGTCACCCATTCCTTCTCAGAGATGCTGCCTGTCCCGCTGAGTTACTCCAGCATTTTGTGTCGATCTTCGGTTTAAACCAGCATCTGCAGTTCCTTCCTATTCAGTTCCAGTGTGGTCGCTTGGCGTGACTGACGGGAAGAAAGAATGAGCCGATCACATCTATTTTGAATGGGAGCTGTATTAGAATCACCCGAATGATTGAAATCACCCTCACAGTGGAAAAAGGGGGAAGTGAGGTTGGAAATTCAAAATGGGCCCCATGCATTTCTCAGCGTTCTACTGAGATGGGCTCGGTACACTGCCCACAGTGGAGCTGCTAAATGTGAAACTTGGAGCCTCTACACTGCATCAAATACTTTCCCTTATTAGCAACGTTTCAACAAAGCAGGCTCACTCTTTACTGACTAAACTTCAGATTAACATCAGTCGGAAAACAAAGTTGCTTCTATTTAATTTCAAGAAATTGCTGAGCTCTGATGTCAATATAATTTCCTCTGCACGTAATCTGCAGCAATAAGTTCCTTACAGGAGTTTAGACATTGCACAGTGAAAATCTTTTGTAACATGTGCATATCAGATGTAGACATCATAGCAAGCTGCAAATGCTCTCAAAAGTCAGACGCAGTAAATTTCTCCTGCAGTACATTATTTTTTATTATATTACTGCAAGAATCTCCTATGAATCATTGGGAAAAATGACAGGACTTAAATACATCACAAGAGAAAGTCAAATGGTCTTTTTATACCAATCAGCAGAACCAAGTCTGGAGTCAGGGATAGTTTCTTCCCAGCTGTTATAAGGCAACTGAATCATCCTACCACAACCAGAGAGCAGCGCAGAACTACTATCTATCTCATTGGTGACCCTCGGACTATCCTTGATCGGACTTTGCTGGCTTTACCTTGCACTAAACGTTATTCCCTTATCATGGATCTGTACACTGTAAATTATTGTAATCAATTGTCTTTCCGCTGACTGGTTAGCACGCAGAAAAACTTTTCACAGCACCTCGGTACACGTGACAATAAACTCAACTGAATTAGACTGTTGTTTGAACTTGCCTCATGGAATGCAGATGACAAAGTGCCTGCATGTGAAATCAGTTCTTCATGTTATAAGCACAGATAAGGTAGGATAGTGGTGTTTAAGAGGCTTTCAGATAGGCACATGGAATTGCGGGGAAGAGGGTGATATGGATGATGTACAGGCAGATTAGATCATTTTCGGTACAAATATTGTTCCTGTGCTGTACTGTACTTTGTTCTCGATATACCATTTGTCCTTGTAATGCATCACTCACTTGTGAACAGTTTTATGTGCAGAAACTGTATCTTACTATCACTTGGCAGCATATGGTTTCAGATTGAAACGAAGATTGTTATATGTCACAGATTTGAGTCCTAAAGTTAGAAACTGGGCGCAACAAGATTTGGTGGGCGGTATTCAATTGAAATGCAAATTCAGAACCTTAAAACATGTTAAATGAATACCAGTTAGTACTCCCTGTCTTCATAGAGTCATAGAAACACATAGCATGAAAACAGCCCCTTTAGGTCAGTTTGTTCATGCTGACCAACATGCCATCTAAGTAGCCTAAGTTTCCCACGTTTGATCCATATCCCTGTAAACCTTTGCTATCCCTGTACTAGTCCTTATGATTATTAATGTTATCAGTGTACATTCCCAACACTCATCTAGCAGCTCGTGAAGAATTTGCCTCTCGGGTTCCTGTTAACTCTTTCCTCGCTCACCTTAAACCTCTGCCTGCTAGTTATTGATTCACCAATCCTGGGAAAAAGATTGTGTGCATTAACACTACCCATGTCCCTTAAGATTGTATACACCTCCATAAGACTACTCCTCAATCTCCGAAAGAATAAAGTCCTGTCCTGCCCAACCTCTCGCTATAACGAGTCCTGGCTAAATGCTTGTAAATCCTTACTGCACTATTTCCACCTTAATGGCATCCGCGATCAGCAGGGTGATCAAAACTGAGGGCGATACAAGTCTGAAGAAGAAGGGTCTCGACCCGAAATGTCACCTATTCCTTTCCTCCAGAGATGCTGTCTGACCCACTGAGTTACTCCAGCTTTTTGTGTCTATCTTCGGTTTAAACCAGCATCTGCAGTTCCTTCCAACACAATACTCCAAGCGCAGTCTTACCACATATTGTACAACTGAAACATACTATTCCAACCTCTCTACTCAATGCTCATTACTGATGAAGGCAAGTATGTTGAAAACCTTCTTCACCACTCTGTTAACCTGCAATGGCACTGTTAGTGAACTATGTACCTGTACTGGGCCCTAACATTCCACTAGGGGGCGCCACATTGATGGCAGCCTCTGCCTACAGTCTGTCTGTTTTTCTATCTTTTTTAATTGTTAGTCTGTTTTAAAAGTATGTTTTGGAGATTTCTTTAGCTTTTCTATGTGGGGGAGGGGGTAGGGTAAGGGGGAAACCGTTTCCCAGTCACTTTCTGGCGAGGATGCGACTATTCTCCGAGTCGTGTCCTTGCCCCCCCCCCCCCCCCCCTCACGGCCTACCAACTGGATTGGTGCGGCCTTTCCTGCTGGGGACCGGACCAAAGCTTCAGCGGCGGCGGCGCAGCGCTGGATTCACTGCGGAGCGGGCGGATGCCCACCTGGATCGCCGTTTGAAGCTCTGGAGTGCTGGGCCTGCTGCTTCAACATCTTGGAGCTGGCGTTTGGAGAGCTCCTAGCGCGGGCGGCACTGACCAACATCGAGGAGTCCTAAAACCCTTTGCCGAGGGCCGCCAGCGTTGAATCTCTGACCAGCTCGGCCTGTGGACTTCGGGAGCCGCGGCCGATTCGGATGTCCAAGCCGTTGAGGTGGTTCTCCCGTTCCGACGTCGGAGTTCCATCCCGGCATGAGGGCCTGAACATCGGGACGCCCGTGGCGGCGACTGCGAGGGGTTAGGGAGCCCCCGACCATGGGTGAACAACAGAGGACATCGGAGGAGAATGACTGAATTTTAGCGCCTTCCCTCACAGTGGGAAACTTTGATCCCGCTGTGTGGGGATGTCTGTGTTAAAGACTATCGTGTTCTGTGCTCTTTATTATTCGTATGGCTGTATGGTGACCACACATTTCACTGTACCAATTGGTACATGTGAGAAATAAATGTATCTTGTATCTTGTATCTTAACATTCACCATGAAAGCCCTACCACGATCTGACTTGGAGTCATAGTTCTTCAGCCCAACTTGTCCACGCCGACAAAAACGCCCCATATAAGTCATAGCAACAGAGTTCGGTCATTTGGCCTGTCGCGTCTACTCTGCCAAGCAATCATGGCTGATCTATCTGTCCCTCTCAATCCCATTCTCCTGCCTTCTCCCCATAACCTTTTCAACCTTACTAATAAAGATCCTGTCAATCTCCGCTTTAAAAATACCCAATGATTGACCTCCACAGCCACCTGTGACAAAGAATTCCACAGATTCACCACCCTCTGAATAAAGAAATTCCTCCTCATTTCCCTTCTAAAGGTACATCCTTTTATTCTGAGGCTGTACCCTCTGGTCCTAGACTCTCCCACTAGTGGAAACATCCTCTCCACATCCACTCTATCCAGGTCTTTCACGATTCGCTAAGTTTCAAAGAGGTCCTCCCTCATCCTTCTAAACTCCAGCGAGTACAGGCCCAGTGCCGTCAGACGCTCTTCATATGTTAACCTAATCATCCCCAGGATCATTCTCGTAAACCTCTGGATCCTCTCCAACACCAGCACATTCTTCCTCAGATATGGGTCCCAGAAATGCTCACAATATTCCAGATACCGTCTGACTAGTGCTTTATAAATCCTCAGAAACGTCACTCATTCCTACTATCCAGAGCTGCTGCCTGTCCAGCTGAGTTACTCCAGCATTTTGTGTCTATCTTCAAAGTCCTCTAAAGCTGCATCACGGCCTCCTGATCCTTATACTCAATGATAGACACAAAATGCTGGAGTAACTCAGCGGGACAGGCAGCATCTCTGGAGAGAAGGAATGGGTGACGTTTGGGTCGAGACCCTTCTTCAGACTCGAAACGTCACCCATTCCTTCTCTCCAGAGATGCTGCCTGTCCCGCTGAGTTACTCCAGCATTTTGTGTCTATCTTCGATTTAAACCAGCATCTGCAGTTCCTTCCGACACACCTTAATACTCAATACCCTGGCCATAAAAGGCAAGCACACCATACAAGTGCGCCTTCTTTTTACCACTCTATCTACTAGTGTCGCCACTTTTAGGGAGGTAAATCGTTTTGAATGGTAGGTTGGGGTGGGAGATTGCAACCTTCACGTGGTCCGCCCTGTTTCGACGAATGCAATCAACCTGGCGTGCACAATCAAATAAGATCAAATAGAACAAGTTGTCCTGCAACTTTAGGCTGTGCACGCCATACGCAAGAAGAAAAAGGATGGTAGGTTGAAGCCCCACGCAGCTAATCTGTGTTCCATTGATGAATCCTGGGAATAGTGCAATGTTATTTTCAATCTGCAATTCAAATTGCTAACCTCTCCCGCATATGGGCCAGGCCTGCATCTGGGAAAATCTCCTGGTGATTGCAATTAAATAGAGAGAGGTGAAGGAAGCCTCAGAAGCAGCCGATGGCGTTGTGAATGCAGTTGTGGTTGCCCGGCAACAGGAGCGTTCCGGCAGTCCATGTTCCCTTCTGACCCGGGCAGCTGTTGCTCTGGGGTCAGCTCGAAGGCAGACGCGCATTCCTGGAGCCTTTCACACGGCTGCAGAATGACCCAACGCAGTGCGGAAACACACAGTTATGCAAGGTCAGATACACCACAGACAACTCACGGCCCACCGAGTAGCCCCATATGACACTGCCAGTACAGAATGATTGAGTCTGAAGAAGGGTCTCGACCCGAAACATCAGCGGGACAGGCAGCATCTCTGAGGAGAAGGAATGGGTGACTTTTGATGTGACCAGAGTCAGGTGAAAGGGGAACGAGAGATATAGACGGTGATACAGAGAGTTATAGATCAAAGAATAAAAGATATGCAATAAGTAACTGGTTAAGGAAGCAGACCATTTTAGCTGTTTTCTAGGTGAGAACGAGAAGCTGGTGTGACTGGGGTGGGGGAGGGATGGAGAGAGAGGGAATGCAGGGATTACACAAAGTTAGAGAAATCAATGTTCATATCGCTGGGCTGTAAGCTGCCCCAGCGAAATATGAGGTGCTGTTCCTCCAATTTGCATTTAACCTCACTCTGACAATGGAGGAGGCCCAGGACAGAAAGGTCAGTGTGGGAATGGGAAGGAGAATTAATGTGTTTGGCAACTGATTGATTTTAGTTCAAGGCCAGTTCAAACGACTGTCTAACAGCACCTCATATTTCGCTTGGCAGCTTAGAACCCAGTGGTATGAATATTGATTTCTCTAATTTCAAGTAACCCTTGCATCCCCTCTCTCTCCATCCCTCCCTCACCCAAGTCACTGTACTAGTTTCAAAGTCGTCTTGTTGAGTTTCATTGTCTGTAACTTGTTTTCACCTAGCCCACAGCTAACCATGGCCTGTTTCCTTTATCATCGTAACTTTTTTCCATATCTGTCATTCATTTGTTCTATATTTCTCTACATCACCGTCTATATCTCTCGTTTCCCTTTCCCCCACTCTCGGTCTGTAGAAGAGTCTCGACCCGAAACATCACCTATTCCTTTTTGCCTTGGGTTGCCAACTGTCCCATATTAGCCGGGACATCCCGTATATTGGGATAAATTGCTTTGTCCCGTACGGGACCGCCCTTGTCCCGTATTTGACTGCTACTACTCGGGTCGAGGGGACTGTCGGGGGAGAGCGCCGCATCCGGCCCCGCCTCACCCGTCCCGACGTAGTGCAGCCCATGGAGTGCAGCAGCAGCAGTGCCTCGCCTGTGGCCCCGTCGGTCGGCAGCCCGGCCAGCTGTCCGACCTTCGGACCTTCGCTTACCGCCGACACCACCACCCCTCCTTCTCATGGCCGATCATCGGTTCATGAGTTGAATGGGGTGCTGGGCTTTGCGCGTGACGTCGCTGGGCCAAAACTCCTCAGCTGGCCCGGCCGGCTGGGCTTTGTGTGCAGTCCAGCACCCGGTCCAACTCATCATTCACCCAGCCACGGCTGAGTCGGTCAACGAATTGCTGTCGGGAATTTGTCCCTTATTTTGGCCTTTTGTCCCTTATTTGGGAGTGTGAAAGTTGGCAACCCTATTCTCTCCAGAGATGCTGCCCGTCCCGCTGAGTTACTCCAGCATTTTGTGTCTACCTTCAGAGCAGAACGATTCACTTGTTGAGTAATGTTATGTAACTAAAAAGTAACCGCCCATGCTGGTCTATGCCAAGTATAGGCACAAAATGCTGGAGTAACTCAATGGGTCAGGCAGCATATCGGGAGAAAATGGATACGTGGCGTCTTGGGTCGGGACCCTTCTTCAGACTTGTTATGTTCTTAACTTGTTAGTGTTGGTTAAAGGATAGTATTGGCCAGAGGTTAAAGGATGGTATTGGCCAGGAGCTTGGGCGAAACAGCCTTCCTCATCTTCAAATGTATTCCTATGAGGTCGATTTGGATCATCTGAGAGGTTTTTGATTCCACATGTTCATAAAAGAGTAGACACAAAACGCTGGAGTAACTCAGTGGGACAGGCAACATCTCATGGAGAGATGGAATGGGTAACGTTTCGGGTCGAGACCCTTCTTCAGACCATGTTAATATAAGAGTGCATGTTGCATGATGTATTGTGCGAGGTTGTGAGCGGATGGCAGCCAGCAGGGGAAGAAGCTTCCCTTAAGGCATTGAGCATATGAAGGAGTGCCTAAGTGTGTACAAGTAGAATCTGTATAGTCACTATGCCCCTTTGGAAGTTTAGTCATTTTTAGTCTAGTTTAGCTTATTATTGTCACATATACCAAGATACAGTGAAAACGCTTATATTTGTCATGTCATAAGTGATAGGAGTAGAATTAGGCCATTCGGCCCATCAAGTCTACTCCACCATTCAATCATGGCTGATCTATCTCTCCCTCCCAACCCCATTCTCCTGCCTTCTCCCCATAACCTCTGACACTTGTACTAATCAAGTATCTATCTATCTCTAGCTTAAAAATATCTACTGACTTGGTGTCGACAGCCTTCTGTGGCAATGAATTCCACAGATTCACCACCATCTGGCTAAAGACATTTCTCCTCATCTCCGTCCTAAAAAAATGTTCTTTAATTCTGAGGCTATGACCTAGACTCTCCCACTGGTGGAAACATCCTCTTCACATCCACTCTATCTAAGCCTTTCACTGTTCTGTACGTTTCAATGGGGTCCCCCCTCATTCTTCTAAACTCCAGCGAGTACAGGCCCAGTGCCGACAAACGCTCATCATAGGTTTTTTTTTTTTTTTTTTTAAATTTTTATTTATTAGAAGTACATTACATTACAACCACATACATTAGTACTCGTCATTTATATCTTCTTACAATTAATGTACTCCATTTATTTTTTACACTAGAAAAGGAAAAGATTGAAAGAAAGAAGAAAGTGAAGGAAAAAGTGAAAGTGTAGGAAATGTGACAACAAAAAAGGACGAAGACCCTATAAGAGCTAAATTAAAAACAAAAGAAAAAGAGTTAAGAAATAGACCCTAGGAAAGAAAGAGAGAGAGAAAAAGGAAAAAGAGAGAAACAAATATTTTTATGAGCATTACGTAAATGGGACATACCAACTCTTCAACTATCATCCCCCCTTACCTGACCTCAATTTTTATTTTTTATTTTTTTAATGTACTTTTGCACCCTATGTTTGTAATAATTCTATAAATGCAGACCACGTCAGGTGGAAGTGATCTGGTTTACCTGCTAGGAGGAGTCTTATCTCTTCTAGGTGTAATGTTTCAAACATATTTGAAATCCACATATTTATAGTTGGTATTGGAGCCTTCTTCCAAAATTTTAGAATTAGCTTTTTTCCAATTATTAACCCATAGTCCATTAGTTTCTTTTGAAACACATTTAGTTCTGGACCATCTTCCGTTATACCGAAGATAATCCATTCTGCTTTGGGTATCAGTCTTGTTTTAAATAACTTTGTAAAGATTTCAAAAATTTCATTCCAAAATTTTTGAATTTTTGTACAGAAAACGAATGAGTGCGCTATAGTAGCTTCTTGGGATTAACATTTATCACAAATAGATGATACATTTGGGAAAATATTATGAATTTTAGTTTTCGAATAATATAATCTATGTAAAATTTTAAATTGTATTAAAGTGTGTCTTACATTAATCGAGCATTTATGCACGTTTAATAAGTATTCATTCCAACTTTCCTTTGAAATTTTAATAGCTAACTCTTGTTCCCAGTCTCTTCTGATACCCTCCGTAGGTGGTATTTGTACATTTAAGATAATATTATACAAATATGATATTAAGTTTGCTGATTCCGCTTTTATCTGCATTGCCTCGTCCAATACATCTACTGGGATATTATAATGATCTTTTGTATATTTTTTCAAATAGTCGCATATTTGAAAATATTTAAAATATTGATTATTTCCGAGTTTATATTTTATTTGTAATTGTTGAAATGAAAGTAATTTTCCAGTTTCATACAAGTCACCAAGTGTTTTAATTCCTAATCTATCCCATTGTGTATAAGCTTTATCTATAATAGAAGGATTAAACGAAGGGTTATTGACTATAGGTAATAAAAGTGATAAATTTATTAATTTTAAATTTAGTTTTATTTGTTTCCAAATTCAGATTGTACTATGAATAATTGGGTTCTTATTATAATTTATGTTATTCAGTTTCATTGGAGAGAGGAGGATCGCTCCAATGTTTCTAGAGGAGCAATCCTCTTTCTCCATTACAATCCAGTCCACTTGCTGGGCGGAGTTATCCATCAGTTGAATCATATTTTTAATATTTACTGACCAATAATAATACATAAAATTAGGTAGTGCTAAACCCCCTAATACTTTAGGTTTATTCAGATGAGTTTTTTGTATTCTATGTGATTTATAGTCCCATATAAAATTAGTGATATCTGAGTCGAGTTTTTTTTTAAACTTCTTTGGTAAGTATATAGGAATTGATTGAAATAGGTATAAAATTTGTGGTAAAAAGATCACGTTTATTCGGCCTATTAAAGACATCGGGAGCGTTTTCCAGAAATTAATTAGTGTGTTTAATTTATTAAGTTAGGGGTCAAAATTTGCCCTAAACATACCTTGATATGATCTGGTAATTTCGATTCCCAAATATTTAAATTTTTCTGTAGCTATTTTAAAAGGGAATTTTAAAAGATGTGTTGAATCTTTCGGTTTTATTGACATAATTTCACTTTTATTCCAATTTATTCTATATCCAGAAAAAGATCCAAAGTCTTCAATTAAATTTAATGTATTTGGTATAGTGATTTGAGGTTTTGTAATGTACAGTAATATATCATCCGCGTATAAAGATATTTTATTATATGAATCTTTAGTATTATATCCATGGATATCAGGGTGTATTCTAATTTTTTCTGCTAGCGGTTCAATAATGAGAGCAAACAGCTGTGGTGATAATGAGCATCCTTGTCTATTTCCCCTTGATAGATGGAATTTCGAGGATAATATGTTATTAGTTAGTATTCTAGCTGTAGGTTTGTTATATAGTAACTTGATCCATAGAATAAAATTCTCCCCCAGTTGAAATTTTTGTAATACTTTGTCCATATAATTCCATTCTACTTGATCAAATGCTTTTTCAGCATCCAGCGAAATAATTGATAATTCTTGATCTTCAGATTTGTGTGAGTGCATTATGTTGAGTAGACGTCTCATATTGTTAGATGAGTATCTCTTAGGGATAAACCCCGTCTGATCTGGGTTTATTAATTTACTAATGTATTTACTTAATCTTCTAGCTAATGTTTTCGCTAATATTTTTTGATCTGTGTTTAACAATGCTATAGCTCTATATGAACCAGGTTCTTCTAAGTCTTTATTTTTCTTAGGTATTAATGTAATCATTGATTCCGCTAATGTATCAGGTAGTATTCGTTTTTTAAAAGCATATTGGTACATTTTTTGTAATCTTGGTATTATTTTATCATAAAAGCTTTTATAAAATTCATTAGTAAATCCGTCAGGGCCTGGTGTTTTTCCATTCTTTAGTGAGTTTATTGTATCTTCTAATTCCTTAATTGAGATTTGTGCACCCAGTTCCTCTTGTTCCTTCAGCTCTAACTTTGGAAGATTACAGGTATCCAAGAACTTTGTGATATTATTGGAATCAATTGTCGTTTTAGATGTATACAAATTCTCATAAAATTGCGCAAATCTATTATTAATATCCTTTGGTGTTGTTAATAATTCCCCGTTATCTGATTTGATCTTTGGTATAGTATGTTCCTTTTCTCGTTTTTTTAGCTGGCGAGCCAAAAGTTTATGCGGTTTATCCCCAAATTCAAAGTGCTCTTGTTTTGTAATTTGAAAAAGTCTTATAAGTTTGGCAGATAATAATTTATTTAATTTAAATTTCAAAATTATTATTTTATTATGTTTATCTATTGATGGATCTTTAGCATATCTATATCCATTTGTCTAATAAGTTCTTCTAACTGTCTTTGTTCATTCTTATTCTTTTTATTTTGAAAAGCTTGATTTGAAATTATAATACCCCTAATGTATGCTTTAAAAGATTCCCATAATACAGTAGGCGATATATCTGGAGTATCATTTATTTGAAAAAAGACCTCCATTTGTTCTTTTAAATATATACTCGCTTGTGGATCTTTTAGAATTTGAGAATTAAATCTCCAAAACGATTTATTTTTAGACAATCCTTCCAGTTTTAAAAAGAAAGTTAGTGGAGAATGGTCTGAAATCGAGTTTGTGTGGTATATTGCATTAGATGTTTGGGGGATTAATTTTGTATCCAGCAGAAAGTAGTCTATACGTGAGTATGTCTTATGTACCATTGAGTAAAACGAGTATTCCCTGCCAGTTGGATTAACAATTCTCCAAACATCTGCTATATTAGTGTTGTTTATATAGGTATTGAGAAGTTCCCCAGTTTTCGATTTCATATTCCCTCTCTGTTTTTGACTTGATTTATCTAAGTACGGATCTAAAACACAGTTAAAGTCTCCTCCTATTATAACATTTTGATAGTTTGACTCTGCAATTATGTTGAAAATTTTATTGAAAAAGTGGGGGTTATCAAAGTTAGGGGCATATATATTTACCAAAGTAAGTGGAGTGTCATGGATTTCTCCATTAACTATTAGGTATCTCCCTTCTATATCTGTTATAATATTCTTTGCTTTAAATGGTATACCTTTTCTTATGATGATTGACGTGCCTCTAGATTTTGAAGTAAATGAAGAATGGTATGTTTGACCTATCCATTTCGCCCTCAACCTAACTTGATCCTGAGATTTTAGGTGTGTTTCTTGTAGGAAGGTAATGTCGGAGTTGTACAATTTCAGCTGAGCTAGTATCTTACCCCTTTTAATAGGTTTGTTAATACCTCTTATATTCCAACTACAAAATGAGATTCCTCCTAGGTTCTTTTGTGTGGTGTCATGCATTTTGAATAATTATAGTACCTTTAAATCTTGTGGTGCATCCATATCCCAGGTCTTTAGGTATTGGGGGAGCTTTTGAGTTTTTAAGTTTTGCTGGTATGTCCATTTTACGCTTATCACTAAACACAAAACACAAACAAGTGATTTTATGTGATAACAAAAAAACTAAAAAAGTGAAGATACAGTGTCTGATATAGTCGGCACTGTAGCGAGTGTCCCACCTGTAGGTGGGAAAAAACCTTGTTTTGACTTCCATTGCATTGTTACACAAATAGCTCCGCTCTCTTGGTTAATCATAACATATTATAATATTAAAACGGGGCCTCATTATAACATATATATATATATGAATTTTAACTGCTAATTATTAAACTGATACTTTTAACTTCAATAAGAATCAACTGTTGGTTGAAGGGGTTAACGAGACGTGCCCCTGGACCTAAGCCAGTTGCTCGTTTCTCATCCCCTCCTCCCACTTATAGATAGGGTTTCAGTTTATTAAAAATTCATATTAGTATGTTAGTTCGTTATTTTTTATTTTTGTTTTTATTAGTATTCTAATCTAACATGCATAACTTATTAAGTTGTTAATAGGATAAGTTCTTACAATTGGTTATAATATTATAATCTAATAAGCAATTATATGCTTTCTGGTATATACCATTCCCATCTGTTGAGTTGTTTACTCGTTTTGAACAGAAAGTGTCCTTGATTCAACATTCCAAAGATAACAGTGTAACTATCCCCAGACAAAGCATTGCTTAAAATGGTTGAGATCTGCCAAACCTCCCTTTCCTTTCTATTTTTCAACGATAGTTTGAGCATATTTAAACGCATCTTCAGGCTTAACAAATTACTTTTCAATACCCTTAAAGGAAATATGCATTTTCGCGGGATAAAAAATCCCAAATCTGATCCCTTCTCTCCCTCTTAAAAGATCTTTAACCTTCTCAAATTTGTTTCTTTTTTGCACAATTTCATACGGGTAGTCCCTGAATATCTTAATAGTGTCATTGTCCAGCCGCAGTTGCACACCGTATTTGATTTTACTCATAACATCTTCCAGTTCTAAAATGTCCCGAAATTTCACAATAATATGTCGTGGATAAGTTTTTCCCGCACCAGATCTTTGTTTAAATCTTGGGACACGATGAGCCACTTCGATTTTCGGTTCTTTGGAAACGTTCAGCAGTTGTTTAAACAAGCCCATGGCAAATTCACGTACATCCTCCCCTTCGGCTCCCTCTGAAACTCCAAGAATTCTCAAATTCTGGCGTCTAGAGCGAGCTTCCAGGTCCAGGCATTTGACTGAGACTTTCTCCAGTTGAGTCACCATCTGTAGTGAAGTTTGTTCGTTTTCTCGCCTCATTTGCTCATGTTCTTGCCTCATTTTCGCCATGTCTTCAACCATTCGAGCCGTGTTTTTCTCCAATTCCGTAATTGTGCGCATACTTGCAGCTACTGTTTCAAGCACAGCCGTGAACTTATCCGTAGTAGTTTCATCCATCTTGTCCATTCTCTCTGATAGTCCATCTTTCACCTCATCAATTCGTTTATTCATAATGTCCAGTGAATCAATCATATTCTTCTGGTTACCAGCATTTAATTCCCTCATCATCTTCTCCATTCCTTCCATCATTTTTGCCATATTTTCCTTCATTTCCTTCTTATCTTCCTTCATATTTTCCTTCATTTCCTTCTTATCTTCCTTCATATTTTCCTTCATATTTTCCATCATAATTTTATTTTCGTCCAAAATCTCATCTTTCATATTTTTCACTGATTTCTTCAAGTCATCAAACTCTTTCTTAGATCTTGTATCCATTTCTGCAGCCACTTCAGAGACTTCAGAGACTTCAGAGGTAACTTCTGCTTCAGACTTCTTCTGGTCTTTCAGCAGCTTTTTCACTGCTCTCTGAGGGCTCACAGCTGGGGACAGTTTACTCATTTAAAGGGCTTCAAACCACTGTTTAAAACATCGCGCTTAATGATGACGTCATCAGCGCGGCGACCAGAAGCTCCGGTAAGGTTTTAAAAAACAATCCCGATTTTTGGACCCGTTTTACACGAAAAATCGTGAAATTTTTCGGGAGGGAGCTAGGTGCACGTCTGTTAGTCCAACATGGCGCCACCGGAAATCATAGGTTAACCTTTGTGTGCTATCCAGTCAAAGAAAAGACCATACATAGTCAAGGTGTCCACAGTGCTCATGTAAAGGTTAGTTGGTTAGTTAGTTAGTTAGTTAGACTAGTTTATTGTCACGTGTACCGAGGTACAGTGAAAAGCTTTTGTTGCGTGCTATCCAGTCAGCGGAAAGACAATACATGATTACAATCAAGTGCATAGATACATGATAAGAGAATAAGATTTAGTGCAAGGTAAAGCCTGTAAAGTTCAATCAGGATAGTCTGAGGGTCAAACCAATAAGGTAGATAGTAGTTCAGAACTGCTCTCTGGTTGTGGTAGGATGATTCAGTTGCCTGATAACAGCTGAGAAGAAACTGTCCCTGAATGTGGAGGTGTGCGTTTTCACACTTCTATACCCTTTGCCCGATGGGAGAGGGGAGAAGAGGGAGTGGCCAGGGTCCGACTGGTCCATGATTATGCTGCTGGCCTTGGCGAGGCAGCGTGAGTTGTAGATGGAGTCAACAGAAGGGAGGTTGGTTTGTGTGATGGTCTGGACTGCGTCCACAATTTGCTGTAATTTCTTCGGTCTTGGATGGAGCTGTTCCCAAACCAAGCTGGAGACCCAGATGGTAGTTTGCCTCCCTGGTGCCAGGGTCTGTGATGTGTCTCAATGTGTCCAAAATATCCTGAAAGGGGAGGGAGAGGAGCCCGAGGTCGTGGTACATATAGGTACCAATGACATAGGTAAAAAAAGAGAAGAGGTCCTGAAAGGAGAATTTAGGGAGTTAGGAGGGGAGTTAAAGAGTAGGACAGCAAAGGTAACAATCTCGGGATTACTGCCTGTGCCACGCGACAGTGAGAGTAGGAATGGAGCGAGGTGGAGGATAAATGCGTGGCTGAAGGACTGGTGCAGAGGGCAGGGATTCAAATTTCTGGATCATTGGGACCTCTTTTGTGGAAGGTGCGACCTGTACAAAAAGGATGGGTTGCACTTGAACCTGAGGGGGACCGATATCCTGGCGGGGAGATCTGCAAAGGCTACTGGGGAGACTTTAAACTGGGATGGTTGGGAGGAGGGACTCAAATAGAGAAAGCTATTAGACAGTGTGTGAGGCAGGAGGCAGAGAAGGAAAGACCTCAGACCCAACATGTAGGGGGGAAAGAAGAAAACAATAATAAACAGAGAATAAGAGGTGGTGGGGTTCTTAAATGGGTGAGCAGAGAAACAGAGGGGTGTAAAATGCGGGCGGAAGCAATAGGTAGCAAGGTGAAAAGTAAAAGTGGCAGGCAGACAAATCCAGGGCAAAAATCAAAAAGGGCCACTTTTCAACATAATTGTATAAGGGGTAAGAGCGTTGTAAAAACAAGCCTGAAGGCTTTGTGTCTCAATGCAAGGAGCATTCGTAATAAGGTGGATGAGTTGAACGTGCAGATAGCTATTAATGATTATGATATAGTTGGGATCACGGAGACATGGCTCCAGGGTGACCAAGGCTGGGAGCTGAACATCCAGGGATATTCAATATTCAGGAGGGATAGAGAGAAAGGAAAAGGAGGTGGGGTAGCGTTGCTGGTTAGAGAGGAGATTAACGCAGTGGAAAGGAAGGACATTAGCTTGGAGGATGTGGAATCGGTATGGGTAGAGCTGCGAAACACTAAGGGGCAGAAAACGCTGCTGGGTGTTGTGTACAAGCCACCTAACAGTAGTAGTGAAGTTGGGGATGGCATCAAACAGGAAATGCGTGCAACAAAGGCAAAACAGTTATAATGGGTGACTTCAATCTACATATAGATTAGGTGAATCAAATTGGCAGGGGTGCTGAGGAAGAGGATTTCTTGGAATGTATGCGGGATAGTTATCTAAACCAACATGTAGAGGAACCAACGAGAGAGCAGGCTATTCTAGACTGGGTATTGAGTAATGAGGAAGGGTTAGTTAGCAGTTTTGTTGTGCGTGCCCCCTTGGGCAAGAGTGACCATAATATGGTTGAGTTCTTCATTAGGATGGAGAGTGACATTGTTAATTCAGAAACAACGGTTCTGAACTTAAAGAAAAGTAACTTTCAGGGTATGAGACATGAATTGGCCAAGATTGACTGGCAATTAGTTCTAAAAGGGTTGACGGTGGATATGCAATGGAAGGCATTTAAAGACTGCATGGATGAACTACAAAAATTGTTCATCCCAGTTTGGCAAAAGAATAAATCAGGGAAGGTAGTGCATCCGTGGATAACAAGGGAAATCAGGGATAGTATCAAAGCAAAAGATGATGCGTACAAATTAGCCAGAAAAAGCAGCATACCAGAGGACTGGGAGAAATTCAGAGACCGGCAGAGGAGGACAAAGGGCTTAATTAGGAAAGGGAAAATAGATTATGAAAGAAAACTGGCAGGGAACATAAAAACTGACTGCAAAAGTTTTTATAGATATGTGAAGAGAAAGAGATTAGTTAAAACAAATGTAGGTCCCTTGCAGTCAGAAACAGGTGAATTGATCATGGGGAACAAGGATATGGCGGACCAATTGAATAACTACTTTGGTTCCGTCTTCACTAAGGAAGACATAAATAATCTGCCGGAAATAGCAGGGGACCGCGGGTCAAAGGAGATGGAGGAACTGAGTGAAATCCAGGTTAGTTGGGAAGTGGTGTTGGGTAAATTGAATGGATTAAAGGCCGATAAATTCCCAGGGCCAGATAGGCTGCATCCCAGAGTACTTAAGGAAGTAGGTCCAGAAATAGTGGATGCATTAGTGATAATTTTTCAAAACTCTTTAGATTCTGGAGTAGTTCCTGAGGATTGGAGGGTAGCAAACGTAACCCCACTTTTTAAGAAGGTAGGGAGAGAGAAAACGGGGAATTACAGACCAGTTAGTCTAACATCGGTAGTGGGGAAACTGCTAGATTCAGTTATTAAAGATGGGATAGCAGCACATTTGGAAAGTGGTGAAATCATTGGACAAAGTCAGCATGGATTTACGAAAGGTAAATCATGTCTGACGAATCTTATAGAATTTTTCGAGGATGTAACTAGTAGGATGGATAGGGGAGAACCAGTGGATGTGTTGTATCTGGACTTTCAGAAGGCTTTCGACAAGGTCCCACATAAGAGATTAGTATACAAACTTAAAGCACACGGTATTGGGGGTTCAGTATTGATGTGGATAGAGAACTGGCTGGCAAACAGGAAGCAAAGAGTAGGAGTAAACGGGTCCTTTTCATAATGGCAGGCAGTGACTAGTGGGGTACCGCAAGGCTCGGTGCTGGGACCCCAGCTATTTACAATTTATATTAATGAACTGGATGAGGGAATTGAAGGCAACATCTCCAAGTTTGTGGATGACACTAAGCTGGGGGGCAGTGTTAGCTGTGAGGAGGATGCTAGGAGACTGCAAGGTGACTTGGATAGGCTGGGTGAGTGGGCAAATGTTTGGCAGATGCAGTATAATGTGGATAAATGTGAGGTTATCCACTTTGGTGGCAAAAACAGGAAAGCAGACTATTATCTAAATGGTCGCCGATTAGGAAAAGGGGAGATGCAGCGAGACCTGGGTGTCATGGTACACCAGTCATTGAAAGTAGGCATGCAGGTGCAGCAGGCAGTGAAGAAAGCGAATGGTATGTTAGCTTTCATAGCAAAAGGATTTGAGTATAGGAGCAGGCAGGTTCTACTGCAGTTGTACAGGGTCTTGGTGAGACCACACCTGGAATATTGCGTACAGTTTTGGTCTCCAAATCTGAGGAAGGACATTATAGCCACAGAGGGAGTGCAGAGAAGGTTCACCAGACTGATTCCTGGGATGTCAGGACTTTCATATGAGTAAAGACTGGATAGACTTGGCTTATACTCGCTAGAATTTAGGAGATTGAGAGGGGATCTTATAGAAACGTATAAAATTCTTATAGGGTTGGACAGGCTAGATGTAGGAAGATTGTTCCCGATGTTGGGGAAGTCCAGGACAAGGGGTCACAGCTTAAGGATAAGGGGGAAATCCTTTAAGACCGAGATGAGAAAAAACTTTTTCACACAGAGAGTGGTGAATCTCTGGAACTCTCTGCCACAGAGGGTAGTTGAGGCCAGTTCATTGGCTATATTTAAGAGGGAGTTAGATGTGGCCCTTGTGGCTAAAGGGATCAGGGGGTATGGAGAGAAGGCAGGTACGGGATACTGAGTTGGATGATCAGCCATGATCATATTGAATGGCGGTGCAGGCTCGAAGGGCCGAATGGCCTACTCCTGCACCTATTTTCTATGTATCTATGTATCTAAGCTGTGATGCATCCTGATAAAATGCTTTCTATGGCACATCTGTAGAAGTTGGTGAGAGTTGTAGGGGACATGTCAAACTTCCTAAGCCTTCTATGGAAGTAGAGGCATTGGTGTGCTTTCATGGTCGTTGATTCATTATGGGTGGTCCAGGAGAAGTTGTTGGTGATATTGACTCCTAGGAATTTGAAGTTTTCAACCATCTCTACTCAGCACCGTCAATGCAGACTGGGGTATGTGGACCGCTTCACTTCCTGAAGTCCATCACTATCTGCATTGTCTTACTGACATTGAGAGAAAGGTTGTTGTCTCGACACCAGGACACGAGGTTCTCAATCTCCTTCCTGTACTCCGTCTCATCATTGTTTGATATCCGGCCCACAATGGTGGTGTCGTCTGCGAATTTGAAAATTGAATTAGATTTGTACATGACTGCACTGTCGTGGGTGTACAAGGAGTAAAGAAGGGGGCTGAGAACGCAACCTTGTGGAGCACCAGTGTTGAGGATTATCCATTAAGTACAACATTTAAATGCCAGCAAACTCTGAATAAAGGGAGTATAAATGTCTCCAATGAGGTAGATGGGTCAGGATGGTTCTCTAGCTAATGAGAGGATGATTCAGTTGCCTGATAACAGCTAGAAAAAATTGTCCCTGAATCTGGAGGAGTGTGTTTTCAAACTTCTGTACTTCTTGCCTGAGTGGAGAGGAGGGAGTGACTGGGGTGAGGCTGGTCTTTGATGATGCTGGTGGCCTTGCTGAGGCAGCGTGATGTGTCGATGGAGTCAATGGAAGGGAGGCTGAGTTGTGTGATGGTCTGGGCTACAGTTCAGTTCAGTTCAGTTTTAGTTTATTGTCACGTGTACCGAGGTACAGTGGTCTGCTTTTGTTGCATGCTAACCAGTCAGCGGTAAGACACTTGATTACAATCGTGCCATTTACAGTGTATAGATACATAATAAGGGAATAACATTTGTCAAGTCAAGAGTGTTTTATTGTCATATGTCCCAGATAGAACAATGAAATTCTTACTTGCTGCAGTACAACAGAATATGTAAACATAGTATAATATGACAAACGAGAGAGAGAAAAGAAAAGCTTAGTCTGTATATATACACTTATTCACAACATACATATATATATACACATATATATATATATACACACATACATATATATATATATATACATATACATAAACGTATATATATACATATACATATACATAAACATATACATATACATATACATATATACATATCCTGTATATACACACATATATATATATATATATACATACATATATACATATATACATATATATACATATATACATATACATATATATATACATATATACATATACATATATACATAGACATATATATACATATATGCACACACACACACACACACACACACACATACACACACACACACACACACCCACACGCACACACACACACACACACACACACACACACACACACATACTCAAAAAATAAACAAAACTGCAACAATAATAAAAGTCTATTGTAGTTCAGAGCCTATGTGAGGTTGTAGTGCAAGGTTAAGCCAGTAAAGTTGGATCAAGGATAGTCCGAGGATCACCAATGAGGTAGATAGTAGTTCAGGACTTATCTCTAGTTGTGGTCTGATGGTTCAGTTGCTTCGTCCACAACTCTCAGCAATTTCTTGTGGTCTTGGATGGCGCTGTTGCCGAGCCAGGAGTTGATGCACCGTGATAAGCTGCTTTCTACGACGCATCTGTAGACGCTGGTGAGGGTTGTTGGAGACATGCCGGACCTCTAAGGAAGATGGGGTGTTGGTGTGATTCTGTGACCATAGCTTCAATGTGCCTGGTCCAGGTCAAATTGCTGGCAGCGTTCATTCCTGGGCAAGTGAAGCTTTCGGCCATCTGTATTTCGGGTGTGCGTACAGCTTGGCTCACTGAGGTTTACAGCTTAGCTTCTTAAGTGAATTTAAATTACATTTTTTTTATGGTTGCTCCAGCATTATTGGTAAATGTTTGTGGTAGACGTGTGAATTTAGGGAACAGCTTTGCTTCAGAAAGTGATTCATGCAGAGACCACTTAATTTTTTCATGGAAATGTTAGGTAAAAGGATGATGTCAGTGCTATGGGATTAATTGTGTAGCCAGCACAAAGTTGAGTTGATGAGTCACCTAATTTGCTGAGTGTATAACATCATGAGAGGAATAGATCGGGTAAATGCACAGAGTCTCTTGCCCAGAGTAGGGGAATCGAGGACCAGAGGACATAGGTTTAAGGTGAAGGGGAAAAGATTTAATAGGAACCCGAGGGGTAACTTTTTCACACAAAGGGTGTTGGGTGTATGGAACAAGCTGCCAGAGGAGGTCGTTGAGGCTGGGACTATCCCAACATTTAAGAAACAGTTGTACAGGTACATGGATGGGACAGGTTTGCAGTGATATGGACCAAGAGGGGGCAGGTGGGACTAGTGTAGCTGAGGGTAAGTTGGGCCGAAGGGCCTGTTTCCTCACTGTATCACTCTATGTCTCTATAACTCAATGATTCTATGTAAGAACTCTAGTCACCCAAGAGGGCACTTTCATTCCTGTTCTTTGGGATCTACTATGTATTTAGTACTATAAAGTACTATACACCATTTCAAGCATATTAAGATTCTTGGGTATGAAATTCATTTCATGCCATACCTTTTGATAATAAAATGGGCTGCTGCCAAGCACAGCAAGAGTTACAGTCATAGAGCACAGAAACAGGCCCTTCAGCCCAACTCATCCATGTCGACCATGATACCCATCTAAGCAAGTTCCCTTTGCTCATGTTTCACCCATATTTCATCTAAACCTTCCCTATCCATGTTCCTGTCCAAAAGATCTGAAGAAGGGTCTCGACCCAAAACATCAGCCATTCCTCCTATCCAGAGATGCTGCCTGTCCTGCTGAGTTACTCTGTCAATTTGTGTCTATCAAAAGCCTTTTAAATAATGTTGCTGTACATGGCTCAACAACTTTCTGTGGAAGCTCGTTCCATATACCCACCACCTTCTTTGTGAAAAATTTGTCTCTCAGGTTCCTATTAAATCTTTTCCCCTCTTGCCTTCAACCAATGTCCTCTGGTTCTCAGTTCCCCTACTCTGGGCAAGAGACTCTGTGCATTCATCCTATCTATTTGCCTCATAATTTTATACACTTCTGGAAGATCACATCTCAGCCTCCTGCACTTCAGGGAATATATTCTTAGCCAGCCAAACATCCCCATAGCTGCATTAACTTATGCATCCACCAGTGCAGGGTCCCATCCCTGTTATTTGGCTCAGGTGCTTATCTCTATGTTCATGGCCATGGAAGCCATGCTTTTGGTCAGATGCATTGCTTGTCCTAGTTGAGTCATCTTCACTGCATGCCCATGGATGAAGGAAGCTTGAGATTTTACAGCATGAAATGAAACCTTTTGAAAGAGTTATCGTCATTGAATCATAGTCATACAGCACAGAAAAAGGTCTTTTGGCCGGCTTACCTATGCCACCCAAGGTGCCCCATCTACACTAGTTCTCCCCTGACTGCGTTTGGCCCGTATCGCTCTAAACCTTTCCTATCCATGTGCATGTCCAAATACCTTTTAAATGTTGTTATAGTTTCTGCCTCGAGTACTTGTAACTGCACCTGCAGTTCATTCCATTTTCCCACCACCCTCTGTGTGAAAATGTCGCCCTTCAGATTCCTATTAAATCTTCCCCACCCCCCCTCTCACTTTAAACCTATGTCCTCTGGTTCTTGATTCCCCTACTCTGGGTAAAAGATCCTGTGCATTCACCCTATCTATTGCCCTTGTGATCTTCTACACCTCAACAAGATATACTCTCATCCTCCTGCACTCCAAGAATAACGTCCTCGCCTGCTCAACCTCTCCCAAAAAGCTCAGGCCCTCAAGTTCTGGCAACATCCTTGTAAATCTTCTCCGCACTCTTTCCAGCTTAACACATGTTTCCTATAACAGGGTGTCTAAAACTGAACATAGCAGTCCAATTGTGACCTCACTTGCACCTTGTTCAGCTGTAACATGACCTCCCAACTTCCACACTCAAACTTGCCTTAACTCTAACCAGCTCTTATATTTATTACATTTTTTTTTGTAACTTTCAGGGTTCATTGTACAGTAAATATAACCGTCAGAAAGACTTGACATTACAAATACTGGAGTATAATTTCATTTTCACAACATGTATCTCCCTTTTTCTTTTTCTCTTGGTGCTGCACAAGAGCTTTATTTTATGACATATCCATCTCCATTAAAGCTGGGAACTTTGGACCAAAGTTATTTCTGCAGTATATTATTGGAGGATGTGCAGAAAGAATCATGCCTTGTCCATATTATTGGATAAGCCTTGAGGGAAAGCAGATCCCCACAATAAGTGTATGGGCCTCATGTCATTGCTAGTATCGGGCAGGAGGTACAGAAGCCTGAAGTTGCACCCTACCAGGTTCAGGAACAGCTGCTTTCCCACAACCATCGGGTTCTTGAATCAACCAGCATAACCATAACCATAAACAGGTGCACAGTAGAGAGCATGCTGACCGGTTGCATCGTGGCTTGGTTCGGCAAGTTGAGCGTCCATGAGCGGAAAAGACTACAAAAAGTAGTAAACACTGCCCAGTCCATCATCGGCTCTGACCTCCCTACCATCGAGGGGATCTATCGCAGTCGCTGCCTCAAAAAGGCTGGCAGCATCATCAAGGACCCACACCATCCTGGCCACACACTCATCTCCCCGCTACCTTCAGGTAGAAGGTACAGGAGCCTGAAGACTGCAACGACCAGGTTCAGGAATAGCTACTTCCCCACAGCCATCAGGCTAATAAACCTGGCTCAGACAAAACTCTGAACATTAATAGCCCATTATCTGTTTATTTGCACTTTATCTGTTTTATTTATTCATGTGTGTATATATTTATACAATGATATATGGACACACTGATCTGTTCTGTATTCATGCCTTCTATAATTCTGTTGTGCTGAAGCAAAGCAAGAATGTCATTGTCCTATCTGGGACACATGACAATAAACTCTCTTGAATCTTGAATCTTGAATCCTGTTCTGGCAATGGGACATTACAGAGTGCAGGAAGGAAGTGCAGATGCTGGTTTAAACCGAAGATAGACACAAAATGCTAGAGTAACTCAGCAGGACAGGCAGCATCTCTGGAGAGAAGGATGCTGCCTGTCCCGCTGAGTTACTCCAGCATTTTGTGTCTATCTTCAGACATTACATAGTGTTGTAGGGTAAACAATAGCGAGGGCTAATAATTAGTAAATATGGATGTGAGTTGTGCTAATGTGGTGACAGGAAACGGCAGACAAAAGCCGAACAGGAACTTCCTTGATTATGTGTGCACCCATCATTGTAACAGAGATTTGAATCTACTGTTAACGGATTTAGACGTGGATAATCATGTCATTCTGTTTGTGACCTAAACAGGTCTTAGAAAAGTCTTTCCGAGTTTCATTCTGTAATTAAGACCTCGATTTACTGTTAATCAAGTTTTTGAGTAATCCTGTCAACAGAGAATATAAAAAATGTACCAAAGTCACACTTGACAGGTCAGCTTTGGCTGTTCAATAATTTGCCCGTTACTTCAAACACCAACCCTGCGAGGCCTTTCCATTTTGCTCCGACACAGACCATCTCTTCCAACATCATGGACTTGATTTTTTTCTAATTGTGCTTTGCAGTAAATCGTTGTTTATTGCAGTCTTTTATTTATTTTCCTGTCTTACACAACATAGAACAGTACAGCTTGTGGAGAAACAAAGATTTTTGTCGAGGTCCCTACAATCTCGTCTCTTGCATCTCGTAAAAATCTGGGATAGATCATAAGATCATAAGTGATAGGAGTAAAATTAGGCCATTCGACCCATCAAGACTACTCTGCCATTCAATCATGGCTGATCTATCTCTTCCTCCTAACCCCATTCTCCTGTCTTCTCCCCATAACCCCTGACATCCGTAGATAGATCCCATCAGGTCCTAGGGATTTATCCACTTTAATGCTCTGCAAGAGCCCCAGAACCATCTTCTTGATCTCAACCAGCCCAAGCATGTTGGTCTTCCCATCACTGATCACACTGGCCTCTATGTGTCCTTCTCTCTGCCCTTGGTGAATACAGATACAAAGTATTCATATAACACCGTGCCTACATCTTCTGTCTCCCACCATGACTTTTCTCCTTTACCCATGAGTAGTCCTGCCTTCTCCCTTGGGTCAAGAAGTTACCCTCTTGTTTTTAATGTACGTATCAAAAGCCTAGGGATTTTCTTTAATCCTACCTGTCAATGTCATCAAAGAACATCAAAGAACATCAAAGAGGAAGATGACTGAACTTTGGTGGCTTCCCTCACAGAGGGGGAAACTTTGATTCCGCTATGTGGGGATGTTCATGTTAAAGTCTATCGTGTGTTGTGTTCTTTTATATTGGTATGGCTGTATGGTAACCCCAAATGTCACTGTACCAATTGGTGCATGTGACAATAAATGTCTCTTGAATCTCTTGAATCTCGAATCTCATTTCATGGCCGCTTTTGGCTCCACCAATCTCCTGCCTGCTTTATATTCCTCAAAGACCTTGTCTGATTTTTTTTTCTCTGCATCTCACATACGTTTCCTTTTTATTTTAATTTTTTTGTTTAGTTTTGAGATACAGCGTGGAAACAGGCCCTTCGGCCCACCGGGTCCGCGCCGACTAGCGATCCCTGCACACTAACACTATCTTACACACAGTAGGGACAATTTTTTAAAAACAATTTACCAGGCCAATTTACCTTCAAACCAGTACGTCTTTGGAGTGTGAGAGGCAACTGAAGATCTCGGAGAAAACCCACGCGGTCACGGGGAGAACGTACAAACTCCATACAGACAGCACCCGTAGTCGGGATCGAACTCGGGTCTCCGGCGCTGCAAGCGCTGTAAGGCAGCAACTCTACCGCTGTGACACTGTGCCACAGTAACAACTTATTTTATCATCCAAGGTTCCCTTCATACCTGCAGAAGTATGTAAATAGAAAAAGCACAGGAACTTATCAGCTCCGCTCTGAGGACTTGTTCTAACTAACTGTACCTAAAGTCCGTACTGAACTGGGGAAAAGGGCATTTAGTTATGCTGCTCCCTTCGCATGGAACCAGCTGCAGAATGAACTGAAACTTAAGGAGCTGGTTTCTATAAACAGATTTAAATCCCTTCTTAATGATGTTGAAGCGGGCTCTTCTGTCTGTAATGCTTTGTTTGATGATATTCTGACTGTGATTCTATTTATATGTTCTCTGTTGTTTTTAAATTATTGTCTGTAACTGTGGAACTGTGCTGCTGCCTGTCTTGGCCAGGACTCTCTTGTAAAAGAGATTTTTAATCTCAATGAGACTTCTCCTGGTTAAATAAAGGTTAAATTAAAAAAAAAAAATTGCAATCATTATCCTTCCTCATTTCTGCAATGTGCTGGTCCAGAACTCTGATCAGCTAGCCTTTAAATGACTCCCACGTGTCAGATGTGTCCAAGCCCAATAATAACTGCTCCCAATTGACTCACCCTAGCTCCTGCCTAATAATGCTATAATCTGCCTTACCACAATTTAGTAGCCTCTCCCCAGGTCCAGACATCCTTGCAGAATTTATGTGTAATTTATATATAATTTATGTTTTTGTGTGTTTGTCCGCGTCTATGTACCTTTGATGCTGCGACAGGTAAGATTTTCATTATACCTCCTCACATGACAATAAACACAAATTGACAAATTGACTTCATCTTACAGGAAGATAGACACAAAAAGCTGGAGTAACTCAGCGGGACAGGCAGCATCTCTGGAGAGAAGGAATGAGTGACGTTTCCGGTCAAGACCCTTCTACAGACTGAAGGTAATGGCAGAGGGAGACAAAGATATAAGGATGTGTAAGGTGTGAAAACGAGATATTAAAGGGGATGAGAGAAGGAACATTTTGAATAGATCATTGTTATCTGGGGGAAGGTGACAATGAAGCAGAGATAACATGTAATCAGGAATACAGTCAGACTGGTCAGAGAATGGGGAAGGGGAGGGATGGAGAGAGAGGGAAAGCAAGGGTTACTTGAAGTTAGAGAAGTCAATGTTCATACCGCTGGGGTGTAAGTTGCCCAAGCAAAATACTAATCTAACATGAAGTACACAAACATCTCAAGGAACACCAAACTGATCACTGACCAGAGTAAATGTCAGTTTCACTCACACTAGTTGCTTAGTGCCACGATATCTGTCCATCTGGATTTGAGGAAGAACACAGATTAAAATGAACAAGCACTGAATCGGTGCCCAAGCACAATTTTGCATTATGAAGTAAATGCCAATTCTGACAGAATTCATCTGTATTGGATGCACATCCCAAGTGTACAGTGAAAAGAATTTAAATTTCTATTGGCAGAATCCCATCTCATTCGTTATCAATAATCCAGCTCATTAGTAACGTTTGATCAGTACTGCCGAGTAATAAGAAAACAAATCTCTTCCTCAGAGTATACCAAGCATAACTTCATTTCCTGATATAAAAACTGGACACACAAAGCTTGGCTTGTTGGCTTTAGAAGGCGCCTTTATTTCCTGTAATTTCACATTCCCTTGACGATATATTATTGCTGCAGTACTTAGCTTCAAGCAGAAGAGACCTTGATCTTTGCACTGTTTTCCCCCCTCTTTGCTATTTATATTCAAACTTCTTGGTTTGAGCTGACTTTGATGTGGCGCGTTGCACTTAGGTGAGCTGGATGTGTGGCATAATTGAAATGAGCAGGGGCTACTCGTGACGTGGCAAGTCATGTGGATGTAAGAAATGGGGAGGTATCGAAGCCACATCTGGTCCATCCTAAAACCAGCACCTGCATAAATCCCAACGTTACTTGTGACATCAGCTCAATGATCTGCACTGAGAATCAAGCTCTATTCCAAGAATAAAGTGTTCATATTATTGCCGCACCAGGAGGCAATGTTCACTGTCAACGGTGATTGATATAAACTGTGTTTTTAATTATGTTATCCCACAAAGGAGAGTGATGTGAACATTGGAAGTAAATGTATAGCCAGCTGTAGGGGGAAGCAGTTCCCTGAGTGCAAGGAGTCTTGTGTGGTATCCAGGTGGTGTTTATGTCAGACGTTTGCAAACTAAGTTTGTACTACCTCAGTGTTATACAGGCAGACCCTGTGTTACGGGGGGTATGTGTGGTGGGGTGGAGGCAGCCTTCATTCCCAAAAATCTCTCAGTATTGTGATTTTCCATAACGTGGCTGTGTCATCCCCACGTGCGTCAAGAAATGCAAGTTGGAAAAAATAGTTTCTCCATTTCCAGAGTTTTTTTTTAACCTGAACTGTTGTAATGCGGCAGCCACTTGCACTGTGATCCTATTAGATGGCAAGGTACGCCTATTTTTGCAATACAATAACCTTGTCACAGTTTGTGACGTTCACAGCACCAACAGCTTAAACTGTGCATGGACACAAAATGCTGGCGTAACTCAGCGGGACAGGCAGTACCTCTGGAGAGAAGGAACGGATGACGTTTCAGGTCGAGACCCTTCTTCAGATCCGAAACATCACCCATTCCTTCTCTCCAGAGATGCTGCCTGTCCCGCTGTGTAACTCCAGCATTTTATGTCCATCTTCAGTTTAAACCAGTTTCTGCAGTTCCTTCCCACACAGCTTAAACTGTGTACATGTTCAATCTTTAAGTGTTATACTTTGTAAATGAGCCTACACAGAAGAAAGGTCTTGGCCCAAAATATCATCTATCCTTGTTCTCCCGAGATGCTGCCTGACCCACTGAGTTCCTCCAGCACTTTGAATCTTTTTTATTGTAAACCAGCATCTGCAGTTAATTGTCTATCTACGCTCACTGCCTGTTCCTCTTTCACATTCAAGGCTTGCCGTTAAATTTGGGTAATAAGTGCAAAACAATCTAAGCACATAAGATTGTGTTGAAAAAAACCTCCTTAAATTCTGCCACATGGCTTGCAGGCTTCAGAGAAAGGGAATGATCAAATGGAGAAGGGTCTCAACCTGAAATGTGCCTGTCCCGCTGCGTTACTCCAGGACTTTGTGTTTCCCAGCCATGGATGGTTGCCTGGTTGTTGTACCTACACTCGCTCTACCGCCTCTGCTACTTCTCCAAACAATCAATATTCTGGAGCAAGATACCAATGCAACACTAAAGGAATCAATATGCCTGCTTGTCTTCGATGTGCCAGCATTGACAATCAGCCAGTTCTTACTGCCTCCCAAGCTGGTGATGTGTAACCCTCTGTGAACAAGTCCATGCTGAATTTCCTGATGCTCTGCCAAGTTTGATGCAGACCATGCTTTCCAAACAAGAGGTTCCATTTCATAATAATAACCATGCATTGAGCTGGCAGGCTCTGTTTTTGCTCTGATGACAAAATCCGTGACGGTGGACTGAAATTGCCACCGTTCCACTCTGCTGCCAAGGCAGAACCTGCAGAGCTGATGCTGCAGAATGATACCATGTTGTGGGCATGTGCCACTAGTGTGCTTGTATGCAGCCTCATGTCATGCCCTCAAGACATGCTAGCACCTTGTCTGCTCCGAGACATCAGTTGTGCATTCTTGATTCTCTCTCCTAACTCATTGAGTTTGCTTTGGGGATGATGATCAAGATTCATTTATATATATATATACACACACATATATATATATATATATATACACATGTAAAAACAGACAATAATAGTGCAATAATAACAATATACATATATACATACAAAAATACATGCACACACACACACAGACACAGACACAAATATACACACACACACATGTATACATGTATCTATATATATACTAGACAAAGTGTTCTCCCAGGAGGGCTGGTCCCCCGACGCAATATTCCACCTCTCCACCAATTCCAATATTGGTGGCCAGTGGGGGGCTTTCTGGAGCGCTGGTATGGGTGTTGTTGGCTGCAGGGACTACTGGTCTTTGTGGGCCAAATGGATTCTTGGGGTGGCAGCTCAGTCCTTCAAGCCTGATGTGCTGGCAGCTCACTCACGGCTGGTGGGCTGGCAGATGACTCACGGCTATTCCTTGAAATTCCATTTCAAGCAGAGTGCAAGGCCTCCAAATTCAAATCCATTTTCCTACCATTTCAAGCAGGGTGCAAGGGCACCAAATTCAAGTGCAGTTTCTTACCTCTTCGAACAGGGCGCAAGGCCGCAAAATTCAAGTGCAGTTTCATACCACTTCAAGCAGGGTGCAAGGCCACCAAATTCAGATTCAGTTTCCTACCACTTCAAGCAGGGTGCAAGGCCACCGAATTCAAGTGCAGTTTCCAACATCTTCAAGCAGGGTGTAAGGCCACCAAATTCAAGTGCAATTTCATACCACTTAAAGCAGGGTGCAAGGCCACCAAAATTCAAGTGCAGTTTCATACCATTTCAAGGAGGGTGCAAGGCCAACAAATTCAAATGCAGTTTCATACCATTTCATGCAGGGTGCAACGACACCACATTCAAATGCAGTTTCATACCATTTCATGCAGGGTGCAAGGCCACCACATTCAAATGCAGTTTCATACCATTTCAAGCAGTTTGAAACCACCATAAAACCACCATAAAACCACACAAAACACCACACTCACAGTTCAGTAGACCTTCAGTGTGTTCAGTTGATTCACAGCTCAGTCGTGACCTCTCCCCCTCCCCCATCATGCAGAGACTGAGCCACACCCACACTTCCAGATTTTATAATCCCTCCCCCTCCCACCGGAAAAGGTGTGGCCTTCATGGCGTGATTGACAGGAGAGAGATTCTCAACATTTTTTAAACACTAATAACACTTTTATTTTTCATTGATGGGAAGAATCCTCTGCACCTGATGAGCGGAGGGGGACTGATTAAGATGGCCAAAAATCACAGCCGTAAGTGGTAGCGTTTTATCTAAAATCAATATAGTGCAATCAGGAAGTTGTCAAGTTTACACAAACAACCATTTGCAGTACCTTTTTACCTCAAGCCAAAACACCCCAAACGGCACCTCCCTCAGCAGCCCGCAGCCGTCGCCTCACCTGCAAAGCACCTCCCTCCAGCAGCCCGCAGCCGTCGCCTCACCTGCAAACTGGACTCTGTACTGGGCCTGAAGCCTCCACGATGCTCACTCCCACTCTCCGGGGTTTGACTCCACTGGGTCCTAGCGCTAGTCTGCCTAGCCCTGGTTATCTCAGTGTTAGTTCCACTGATTCTTCCCCATCCCTCTCCAACTATGGGACCACTTCTCTTCCACACCCACACTACAGCCCTCTCACCCCCCCACCCCCTGACCACCCACCACCCCCCCACCACACATTGCCTCGTCCTCATTCCACCCACCTGCCTTCCTCCGGCCCCAACCCCCATCCCTGCCGGGTGTTCACCATCCCCCCGGACCTCCCCCTCTCCGACATCGAACGGTCTGTCCTCAGCAGAGGTCTTATCTTTGTCCCCCTCCGTCCCCATCTCAATGAGTTCCGTCCGCCTCACAGCTCACTTCCATGGGAAGGAGTCCTCGCTCCCCACTGATGACCCCTTTTCCCGTCTCCAACGCACCCCCTCCTCATGGAACCCCTCTCGTAGCCTTCCGGCTTTAGAACTCTTTATTCAAAACTGCCGCCGTGACATCAACCGCCTCAACTTCTCCACTCCCCTGTCTCACTCCAATCTCTCCCCCCCTGAACGCACTGCCATCGACTCACTCTGCAACAACCTAGATTGGGTTATCAAACCCGCCGACAAGGGAGGTGCCGTGGTAGTCTGGCGCGTCGATCTCTACAAAGCTGAGGCCACGCGCCAACTCTCGGACACCTCCTCCTACTTACCCCTGGACCATGACCCCACTGATGAGCACCAGGCCACCATCTCCAGCACCATCGCCGACTTCATCCACTCCCACGCCCTGCCCGACCGAGCCTCCAACCTCATCGTTCCCCAGCCACGCACAGCCCGCTTTTACCTTCTCCCCAAAATCCACAAACCTGACTGTCCCGGCAGACCCATTGTCTCTGCCTGTTCGTGCCCCACCGAACTCATCTCCACCTACCTCGACTCCATCCTATCCCCCTTGGTTAAATCCCTCCCTACCTATGTTCAAGACACCTCAGACACTCTCCGTCATCTCCGCGCCTTCCACTCTCTAGGCCCTCACCCCCTCATCTTCACCATGGACGTCCAGTCATTGTACACCTCCATCCCCCACCAGGATGGTCTCGAAGCCCTCCGTTTTTTCCTCGACCGTAGAACTAATCTATACCCGGCCACTGACACCCTCCTCCGCCTAGCGGAGCTGGTCCTTACACTTAATTACTTTTCATTTGACTCCTCCCATTTCCTCCAAATACAAGGCGTAGCTATGGGCACACGCATGGGCCCCAGCTACGCCTGCCTCTTTGTCGGGTACGTAGAACAATCCTTGTTCAATGCGTACCAGGGCCCCATCCCCGACCTCTACCTCCGCTACATCGATGATTGTTTTGGTGCCACATCCTGCACCCACACACAACTGACTGACTTCATCCGCTTCACCACCAACTTCCATCCGGCACTCAAATACACCTGGACCATTTCCGACACTTCCCTACCATTTCTTGACCTCACAATCTCCATCGCAGGTGATAGACTCCTTACTGACATCCACTACAAACCTACCGACTCCCATGGCTATCTGGACTACACTTCTTTCCACCCTGCTTCCTGTAAGGACTCCATCCCCCACTCCCAATTCCTCCATCTATGCCGCATCTGCTCCCAGGATGAGGCGTTCCACACCAGGGCATCTGAAATGTCCTCATTCTTCAGGGAACGGGGGTTCCCCTCCTCCACCATAGATGAGGCTCGCACCAGGGTCTCTGCCATACCCCGCAACACTGCTCTCTCTCCCCATCCCCCCACTCACAACAAGGGCAGAGACCCCTAGTCCTCACCTTTCACCCCACCAGCCGTCACATACAACAAGTGATCCTCCGTCAGTTTTGCCACCTCCAACGTGACCCCACCACTCACCACATCTTCCCTTCTCCCCCCATGTCTGCCTTCCGCAAAGACCGCTCCCTCCGTAACTCCCTTGTCAATTCTTCCCTTCCCTCCCATACCACCCCCTCCCCTGGTACTTTCCCTTGCAACCGCAAGAGATGCAACACTTGTCCCTTCACCTCCCCCCTCTACACCATTCAAGGACCCAAGCAGTCGTTCCAGGTGCGACAGAGGTTCACCTGCATCTCCTCCAACCTCATCTATTGCATCCGCTGCTCTAGATGCCAGCTGATCTACATCGGTGAGACCAAGCGGAGGCTTGGCGACCGCAATAACCAACCTGACCTCCCGGTGGCTCAGCACTTCAACTCCCCCTCCCATTCCGTATCTGACCTCTCTGTCCTGGGTCTCCTCCATGGCCACAGCGAGCAACACCGTAAATTGGAGGAAATGCACCTCATATTCCGCTTGGGCATTCTACATCCTGGGGGCTTGAACATTGAATTCTCCCAATTCTGCTAGCCCTTGCTGTCCCCTCCCCTTCATCAGCCATCTGGTTGTCTCCTCCCCTCCCCCAGCCCTCGGGCTCCTCCTCCGCCTTTTTCCTTTTTTCCTTTCTTCTCCCCACCCCCTATCAGTCTGAAGAAGGGTTTCGGCCCGAAACGTTACCTATTTCCTTCGCTCCATAGATGCTGCTGCACCCGCTGAGTTTCTCCAGCATTTTTGTGTACACCCCAAACAACCATTTGCAGTGCCTTTTTACTTCAACCCAACCATATTTTCATTTTCAAACCACATTAAGGGCACTCACAGTTGAGTTGACATGTGTTCAGTGTTATTCAGAGCTCAGAGAGACGTGACCCTCTGGCTTCCTCCATCTTGCAGAGACTGAGTGAGGCACACCACTTCCGGGTTTTATAGTCCCTCCCGCCTCCCACCAGCAGGGGCAGCAGAGAGAATGGCAAACATTTTTACAACATTAATATCTCTCTGATATTTCATCGATGGGAAAAATCCTTCGGTCCAGTCCGGCGGAGGGGGACTGAGCGAGGTGGCCAAAAATGACGGCCGTAAGTGGCGGCGTTTTCTCGGAAATCACATCGCAGTGAGTCAAAAGCGGTCAAGATCTTACTTTTAGTAATATAGATATAAAAGTGTGCTTATATGTGTGTATATTTAACCAAATGTCTGTAGCCTCTTTTTGCTCTGCTATTTTAGTTCATTCACATGTTTAAACTATAATGTTTTATTCTTAATGTTTTAATATTTTATGTTTTATTCTTAATTATTTACTGTATGTCGTGTTGCTACTTGCGAGCGGAGCACCAAGGCAAATTCCTTGTATGTACATACTTGGCCAATGAACTTATTCATTCATTCATTCATTCATTCATATGTACACTCACATAGCTTTCAGGCTTACACGTGTATATATATATGTGTGTGCGTGCGTGCGTGCGTGTGTGTATATATGAGTGTGTATACACACACTGAACTTTTTTCCTTCTCATTTATTACATTATTTACAGTGTACTATGTTTACATATTCTGTTGTGCTGCTGCAAGTAAGAATTTCACTGTTCCATCTGGGATATATGACAATAAAACACTCTTGACACTTGACTTATTTATTGTCACCGAGGTACAGTGAAAAGCTTGTGTTGTGTGCTAACCAGACACCGGTCAGACAATACATGATCACAATTGAGGCATCCACAGCATACAGATACATGATAAAGAGATTAACGTGAATAACGTTTTGTGCAAGATAAAGCCAGTAATGTCCGATCAAAGATAGTCCGAGGGTCTCCGTTGAGGTAGATAGTAGTAACCCACTGTACTTACCTTTCCTTGGAAACGATATGGGCCTTCATGAGCCATTCATTGTCTGAGAGCATTGTGAGTTTTGCCTGTTGTTGTTTTCAGAAGACGATGGGATGGTGTTTAACATCATAGAATCATAGAGTGATACAGCGTGGAAACAGGCCCTTCGGCCCAACTTGCCCACACTGGCCAACATGTCCCAGCTACTCTAGTCCCACCTGCCCACGTTTGGTCCATATCCCTCCAAACATGTCCTATCCATGTACCTGTCTAACTGTTTCTTAAATGTTGGGATAGTCCCAGCCTCAACTACCTCCTCTGGCAGCTCGTTCCATACACCCACCACCCTTTGTTTCTCTGGACCCTAATCAAGTTGAAAGGCATTTCTTATTCTAATGCAATACTTTCTTTCTGTTGTATCAAATTTTTCTTTTGTGTTCCACGCTTTATATTGTAAATCACTGGTGAGGTTGAAATATTTTGTAGACACAAAATGCTGGAGTAACTTAGCGGGACAGGCAACATCTCCGGAGGGAAGGAATGGGTGGCGTTCAGGGTCGAGACCCTTCTTCAGACTGAGAGTCAGGGAAGAGGGAGACTAGAGATATGGAAAGGTGAGATGTGAAAACAACAGATCAAGGCAGATGGTGATCAAGGAAATGTAGAATGGTTCATTGTTGGCTGAGGGGAAGGTGACAACGAGGCATACAAACAGCAATTGAATCGGAAGGAACTGCAGCCGCTGGTTTAAACCGAAGATAGACACAAAAAGCTGGAGTAACTCAGCAGGACAGGCAGCATCTCTGGAGAGAAGGAGTGGGTGACGTTTCGGGTCGAGACCCTTCTTCAGTGTGGCTGATGGCAGCATCTTCAAGAGGACAATTTCAGAAACTAACAATTCTGGCATGAATTTGTTAAACTCCTGTGGGCATGTGGAGCTAATGTGTCTCACATGTAGCCTCCCAGTCTGTAGGAAGCACCATCTATATTCTAAGTAATATTATCCTTAATAACTCAGTTATACAGACAGCTGTGGCAAAAGCATACTTCCAATGTTAAAAGGCATAATATTTAAAATACATATGGTGGCACAGTGGCACAGCTGGTAGAGCTGCTGTTTCACAGCCCCAGAGACCCGGGATCGATCCTGACCTCGGGTGCTTTCTAGGTGGTGTTTGCACGTTTTTATCTGCGTCAGCGTCCTCTGAATACCCCGGTTTCCTCACATGTTCACGTTTATAGGTTGTGTAGGAAGGAACTGCAGATGCTGGTTTACTCCGAAGGTAGACAGAAAATACTGGAGTGACTCGGCGGGTCAGGCAGCATCTCTGGAGAGAAGGAATGGGTGACGTTTCGGATCTGAAGATGGGTCTCGACACGAAGCGTCACCCATTCAGGTCGGATCACTTCTTCAGACTGACCCGCTGAGTTACTCCAGTATTTTGTGTCTATGTTCAGTGTAAACCAGGGTGGCACGGTGGCGCAGTGGTAGAGTTGCTGCCTTACAGCGCCAGAGACCCGGGTTCGATCCTGACTACGGGTGCTGTCTGTGCGGAGTTTGTACGTTCATGCGTGGGTTTTCTCCAAGATCAGTTTCCTCCCACAATCCAAAGACGTACAGGTTTGTAGGTCAATTGGCTTGGTAAATGTAAATTGTCCCTAGTGTGTGTAGGATAGTGTTAGTGTGTGGGGATCGCTGGTCGGCGCGGACTCGGTGGGCCGAATGGTCTGTTTCCGCGCTGTATCTCCGAACTACACTAAAAACTAAACTACAGTTCCTTCCTTAACATAAAATGAATGTGGACTCGCTGGGCATAGGGGCCTGTTTCCACGCTTTATCTTTCAATTCTATTCAATGTGCTGACCCTTTCCAGAAAAATGCTAGTTCTCTTTTTGATGGTTTCAGTTGATTGTTGAAAGTTTCCAAATGTTTCCAGCTTGTTCAATGCCACACTTTCACCCCTGTGGACCAAGGGGGAACGTCACGTGGTTGTGAAACGATGTTCTGGGTGCGCCAGGTTCAGTGTCATACCTAGCCAAAGGTGACCTAACACTGCTGAGCATATAACCTTGGCTTCTCTTTGAAAGAGACACTGTTTGCTTCTGGAAATCATTGTTAAGCTTGCGTCATTTATTCAGGGGAAAGGTTATGGAAAGAACTAGTACTGTAACAGTAATAGTGGCCTGAGGAATTATAACCTCAGTGTAAACGAACTTTTCAGTGGTCACTGGGTCTGGGAGTTTCCTGCCCAACATGTAACCACACAAAGAGTGTTTTCATTTCACTTATTCAGACTGTAGACTCTCATTTCCATATGTCATTTTCACGTATAAACTTTCTGGTTAGATGCTGTTACACCTCCAAGCTCCAATTCATTTCCCATTTGGCATGGTATGTTATAGAGTCAGAGTTATACAATGTGGAATCAAGCCCTTCAGCCCAACTTGCCCACACCAGCCAACATGTCCCATCTACACAAGTCCCACCTGCCGCGTTTGGCCTATATCCCTCCATGTACCCGTCTAACTGTTTCGTAAATGATGGGATAGTCCCTGCCGCATATACTGTACCACCTATGGCAGCTCGTTCCATACACTCTCCGTCCTATGGGTGAAAACGTTACCTCTCAGATTCCTATTCTTCCTATTTTCCTCTTCACATTAAACCTATGTCCTTTGGTCCTTGATTCACCTACTGTGGGCAAGAGACTCTGTGCATCTACCTGATCTATTCCTCTCATGATTTTATACACCTCTATAAGATCACCCCTCATCCTCCTGCGCTCCATGGAATAGAGTCCCAGCCTGCTCAATCTCTCTCTTTTGCTCAGACCCTCTGGTCCTGGCAACATCCACGTAAATCTTCTCTGTACCCTTTCCAGCTTGACAACATCTTTCCTATAACATGGTGCCCAGAACTGAACACAAAACTCTAAATGCGGCCTCTTTTAGAGTTGTCTTATACAATGTTAATGCATTTTTTTGTTATGTCTCAAAATTATAATCCAAAACCACGTGCCACTGGAATGCAATATATTTTTATTCATATGTTTAAAAACATACAAATCATTAAAGTTAAAATTGGTATGAGTTTTGAATCCAAGTTTTGGTTTCCCTGAACTTGGGAAACTTTGTGCCAGCGGAGAGTTGCCAGTGCACGACTTGGTTTGATGCTATAGGATTTAGCGGAAATCAATGCCACAAACTCTCGAGAGCTTTTCTCTCCAGCCTGCTTGTCACCTCTGGCGATGTCTCTTGCCAATGGTACAGGATACACCCGCAGGCAGCCATGTTGCTTGTGTAGGAAGGAACTGCAGATGCTGGTTTACAAAGAAGATAGGCACAAAATGCTGGAGTAACTCAGCGGGACAGGCAGCATCTCCGGGGAGAAGGAATGGGTGACGTTTCGGGTCGAGACCCTTTTTCAGATTACACCACGCTCTGTGTGAGAAAGTTGCACTTCAGTTGCAGTAAGGAGCCTCCACCAGGGGGCGCCGTACGATGGCTGCCTCGCCAACGGTCAGTCTCATCTTTTTCCTTCTTTGTGTTTTTAGTTTGTTGTAAAATGTATGTTTTAGTTTTTTATTATGTGGGGGGGGGGGGAGGGGGGAGTTGGGGGAAACGTTTTAATCTCTTTCGTTGACTTTTTCCATGTCTTATCTCTGTCTGCGCTGCGGCCTAACATCGTGGAGCTGGTGGCCTCTTGCTGGGGATCGACCTTGGGAGCTCCAACCACGGGAGCCTGCGGACATTGACATCGTGGAGCTCGCGGTCCCTGTTCAGGGACCGGCTTCGGGAGCTCCAAGTCGCGGGGGCTTCGACCGCCCTGATCGCGGGAGCTTCGATCGCCCCGACGCGGGAGCTTCGATCGCCCTGACTGCGGATGGTTCGACTCCCCCGACCGCGGGAGAAAAAGGAGGAAAGAAGATAAGACTTTATTGTCTTCCATCGCAGTGGGGAATGTGGAGGAGCTGCTGTGGTGGATGTTTATGTTAAATGTTTATGTCATTGTGTGTCTTATTGCTTTTTTGGTATGACTGTGTGGCAAACCAAATTCCTTGTATGTTGCAAAACATACTTGGCTGATAAATTACGATTATGATCATGATCATAAATTATGATTAAGAAGATGCAAAGGCTGAATTAAAAATTGTCACAAAGTAGAAAGTTGTAGGTTTTAAACACATGTAACACTAGCTGCTGGTTATTCAATCCCTGCACTAAAGTCACCAGAATTAAATGTACACTCAAGTGCAATCAGGGGCATTCTATGCATGGAACGCCAGCAACAAAAGTCAAATGTTCCCCCACCCTCATTCAACTGTATTTCATTATAATGGAAAATAAGTTTATGATATCGTTTCACATTTATTTTTAAGGTCGTAAGTGATAGGAGCAGAATTAGGCCATTCGGCCCATCAAGTCTACTCCACCATTCAATCATGGGTGGTCTATCTCTCCCTCCTAACCCCATTCTCCTGCCTTCTCCCCGTAACCCCTTATTTTTGTCCTCTCCCTATGTTCTTCAAATGGTTATAGATCCACATTCAGTTCCCTGCCTTGACTGCAATATTCCTAAGTATCATTGGTGGCTCCTAACATCTAGGACGATACCACATTACTTATGCAAAGTATTATCTTGGATGGTGACCTGGAACTACTGCCCGAGCTGTTTCTTTTTATCATGACTGCCGTCCACTTACAATTCAGAGATTTGGAGGCAAAATGTAATAATTTGGTAATCATTCGGCCTATGTTTAATTACCTCAAAACAGACTGATCTGTGGCTCTCTGTTATGCTACGACCGTGCATTTGTCAAGTTTCCTGATGTCAATTTGAAAGTATTATCCATCATTCTATCATTAGGGCGGCAGGGTGGTGCAGCGGAAGAGTTGCAGCCTTACAGAGACCCGGGTTCGATCCCGACTACGGGTGCCGTCAGTGCAGAGTTTGTACGTTCTCCCCATGACCACGTGGGTTTTCTCCAAGATCTTCGGTTTCCTTTCACACTCCAAAGAAGTACAGGTTTGTAGGTTAATTGTAGGAAAAGACTACAAAAAGTAGTAACCACTGCCCAGTCCATCATCGGCTCTGACCTCCCTACCATCGAGGGGATCTATCGCAGTCGCTGCCTCAAAAAGGCTGGCAGCATCATCAAGGACCCACACCATCCTGGCCACACACTCATCTCCCCGCTACCTTCAGGTAGAAGATACAGGAGTCTGAAGACTGCAACGTCCAGGTTCAGGAATAGCTACTTCCCCACAGCCATCAGGCTATTAAACTCAACATACAAAACTCTGAACATTCATAGCCCATTATCTGTTATTTGCACTTGATCTGTTTATTTATTCATGTGTGTATATATTTATATAAGGGTATATGGACACACTGATCTGTTCTGTATTCATGCCTACTATGTTCTGTTGTGCTGAAGCAAAGCAAGAATTTCATTGTCCTATCTGGAACACATGACAATAAACACTCTCTTGAATCTCTTGAATCTAATTAGCTTGGTATAAGTGTAAAATTTGACCCTGATGTGTGTGTAGGATAGTGTTAATGTGCGGGGATCGCTGTTTGGTGTGGACTCGGTGGGCCAAAGGCCTGTTTCCGCGCTGTATCTCTAAACTAAACTAAAATTCTGTCTGATTTGATCCTCCCACACAGGCAGCATCTAATGGTGAGGGAAACCCTGTGGGTTGATGTGGGAGACGACACAGGCTGTTTGTTGCTCATATCTATAGGGAGCTATCTACTGACTCACTCCACATATATCCCATCAACCTCCTGTCTCATTCAGTCAGTTGGGAAACTGTTCCCTTATCTTGTCTCAGCGGCTGCACTTCTAAACATAGGATTGCACTAGGGGTTGTCAACTTTCTCACTCCCAAAGAAGGGACAAAAGGTCAAAATAAGGGACAAATTCCCGACAGTGATTTGTTGAACGACTCGGCCGTGGCTGGGTGAATGATGAGTTGGCCCGGGTGCTGGACTGCACACAAAGCCCAGCCGGCGGGCCAGCTGAGGAGTTTTGGCCCGGGCGATGTCGCGCGCAAAGTCCAGCGCCCCATCCAACTCACGAACCGATGATCGTCCATGAGAAGGAGGGGTGGTGGTGTCGGCGGTAAGCGAAGGTCTGAAGGTCGGACAGCTGGCCGGGCTGCCGACCGACGGGGCCACAGGCGAGGCACTGCTGCTGCTGCACTCCATGGGCTGCACTACGTCGGGACGGGTGAGGCGGGGCCGGACACGGCGCTTCGACCCGACAGTCCCCTCGATCCGAGTAGTAGCAGTCAAATACGGGACAAGGGTGGCCCCGTATGGGACAAACCAATTTAGCTCAATATACGAGATGTCCCGGCTAATACGGGACAGTTGGCAACCCTAGATTCCACCCAGACATTGACATCCATTTGATGTCCATCTAGATGGCAACTGGTAACAACAGAAACAAAAATCAGATTTCTTCTTGCATCTTGGTAATTTCACCCAGATCTGCGCGATATTTATATTTCAGTACATGGTTGGGTTGGTTCGGAAACTTGAGCGCCCTGGAGCGGAAAAGACTACAAAAAGTGGTAAACACTGCCCAGTCCATCATCGGCTCTGACCTCCCTTCCATCGAGGGAATCTATCACAGTCGCTGCCTCAAAAAAGCTGGCAGTATCATCAAGGACCCACACCATCCTGGCCACACACTCATCTCCCTGCTCCCTTCAGGTAGAAGGTACAGGAGCCTGAAGACTGCAACGACCAGGTATAGGAACATCTTCTTCCCCACAGCCATCAGGCTATTAAACTCGGCTCGGACAAAACTCTGAACATTAATAGCCAATAATCTGTTTATTTGCACTTTATCAGTTTATTTATTGATGTGTGTATATATTTATGCAATGGTATATGGACACACTGATCTGTTCAGTATTCGTGCCTACTATGTTCTGTTGTGCTAAAGCAAAGCAAGAATTGCATTGTCCTATCAGGGACACATGACATTAAACTCTCTCTTGAACTCTCTCTCTTAACAATGTGCATAAAACTGCATTTGCTGTGGTATTTATTGGTTTAATTGCCTTTATCAAATCTGATTATTTATTAATGTTCGGATTCTGTTTAAGGTGAAGCATAAAGATTCTCCCTGATATATTTTATGTTTGGACCATTAAAATTAGTGGATGGTGGAGAATTATTAGATTAGCTTAAACCATACATTCCTTTGGTGGAAAGGACATATGTTTAATTATCAGTCAATGGTCAACATTTTGTGCACCATTTCAAAGTTATTATTTTAATGAGCTCAGTACGTTTCCAAGCAAATAACCTAAGTGGAAACAATGTTTTTTGAAGAAAGGTTGCTTTTTTTCCCCCACTGACACATTTCTGCTCCTGCCGGGTTCAGCGTTGGCAATGCACCTCAGCCAAATATGCACAAACATGTGTTTTCCTTTAAGTAAATCTAAGTATAGATGAATGTGAAGCCAACATATGAATCAAATCGCTGTATAGAAGTTAAGACAAGCATGTCGGTAACTGCAATAAATTAATGACAGATGCCGAAATAATTTCTTTGACCCTCAAACTGAATGTTCCCTCTCTAAATCTCTGTCTCTTCATCTTCCTTCATCACTAATTTTCTTCTCCTCCTCAGTTGTTTTATGCTCTCCTCTATTTCCATTCCTTCTTTCCCTTTCTCTCTCCCTTATCGGTGCATTTTACTCAACACTCTCTTCCCCGTTCTTCCCAAACGCTCACTGTGCTTTTCATTCTCTTTTTTTTTCTTTTCCAAGGACTTTATTCAGCAAAAATGCATGGTACATCACATCAAAAAACACATTCAGAGGTTACAATACATCAAGCAATCATTATA
>JAXLNO010001085.1:705565-736132 GCA_038087875.1 Malacoraja senta | reverse complement strand
CCTCCAAACAAAACACTTTTAAATAACTAAAAATTAAAAAAAGGGTGAAAAGACTAACAGCTGCTGGCAGGGCAGCCATACTCGACGGCGCCCCAATGAAGAGAAAACTATGGAATTTTCACACTTGTGGAGGATTCCTAGAGCAGAGGAAAGTTTCAACAGTCCAACGATAAATTAAACTATGAAGCCCCTCTGCCTCTGTTCCTTCTCCATCGATTAAATCCTTGAAAGGCTGCTTCAAACCTTCTCAACTGCAGAGCTGAAAAAGCATAGTCTCTCTCTCTCTCTCTCTCTCTCTCTCTCTCTCTCTCCCCACCCCCCTCCCCCAGCACTATCCTACACACTAGGGAGAATCATACAATTTTACTGAAGCCAATTAACCTACAAATCTGTACGTCCTCGGAGCGTGGGAGAAAACCAGAGCACCTGGAGAAAACCCACGCGGTCACAGGGATAATGTAAAAACTCCATACAGACATTACCCATAGTCAGGATGGAAGCTGTGTGTCTGGCATTGTAAGGCAGCAACTCTACCACCGTGCCGCTATCCTTTTGATAAGGTGCCACACGTGAGGCTGCTAGGAAGATGAGAGCCCATGGTACCAAAGGGCTGATACTAGCATGGATAGCAGGTTGGCTAGCTGGCAGAAGACAAAAAGGGGCAATAAAGGGGGCTTTTTCTGGTTGGCTGCCAGTGACTAGCGGAGTTCCACAAGGGCTCGGTGCTGGGGCCGCTACTTTTCACATTGTATATTAATGATTTGGACGAGGGGACTGAAGGTTTGTTGGCCAAGTTTGCAGATGATACAAAAATAGGTGAAAGGGCAGGTAGTGTAGAGAAAGCAGGGACTCTGCAGAAGGATTTGGACAGGTTGGGAGAGTGGGCAGAGAAGTGGCAGATGGAATATAGTGCAGTAAATTGTGGAGTCACGCATTTTGGTAGTAGGAATAAAGGCGTAGATTTCTTTTCTAAATGTGGAGGGAATCCAGAAATTGGAGGTGCAAAGGGATTGGGGAGTGCTGGTGTAGGATTCCCAAAACGTTAATCTGCAAGTTGAATCGGTAGTAAAGAAAGCAAAGAAAATGCCAGCATTTAGTTCGAGAGGGCTTGTATACAAAAACAGGGATGGTCGCATTTTGAATATTGTGAGCAATTTTGGGTACCATTTCTGAGGAAGGATGTGCTGGCTCTGGAGAGGGACCAGAGGGGGTTTACACGAATGATCCAAGGAATCATCAGATTTAGCTCTTAGGGCTAAATGAATCAAGGGATATAGGGAAAAAGCAGGAACGGGATACTGATTTTAGATGATCACCCATGATCATGTTGAATGGCTCGAAGGGCCGAATGGCCTACCCTGCACCTATTTTTCTAGGTTTCTACATTTTTTATGAATGAGTAGGTTAACCTATGGTGAGCGTTTGACGGCACTGGGCCTATCTTCGCTGGAGTTTAGATGAATGAGGGGGGACCTCATTGGAACGTACAGAATAGTGAAAGGCTTGTGGATGTGGAGAGGATATTCCACTAGGACTTGAGGTCATAGCCTCAGAATTAAAGGACATTCTTTTAGGAAAGAGATGAGGATTTTCTTTAGTCAGAGGGTGGTGAATCAATGGATTCACAGAAGGCTGTGGAGGCCGTCAATGGATATTTTTAAGGCAGAGATAGATAGATTCTTGATTAGTACAGGTGGCAGATGTTATGGGGAGAAAGCAGGAGAAAAGGGTTAGGAGGGTGAGATAGATCAGCCATGATTGAATGGCGGAGCAGACTTGATGGGCCATGATTGAATGGCGGAGCAGACTTGATGGGCCAAATGGCCTAATTCTGTTCCTATCACTTATGATCTTATGATCTTATGATCCCACAGAAGAGTCACTGTGATGCCAGATGAGTTTTCCCTTAACTGGAAAACCCACCCCATGCTTCTCTCAGTTTGCAATGAAGAAGATGTATCAATCCATTTGTCTTTGTGTTGGATATCCCCTGTATGTTGTTTCTCATTCAGTTTCAGGAGCTTCCTGACATTCCAGGTCTGAAACATCATATTGAGGGTTGGAAGATACCTATGTGTGGCTTAACACGGAATATCTTTTGTGCACTAATTGCTAACCTGACAGATTGAAGTCATCTTCTAGTGGTGACGGGGTCCAAGAGGAATTGAGATCATGGACCCTAACACACGGAAAGTGGAGCATGAAGATAGCTCGATTGGGCAGAAGAACGCCTCTTGAGTCCTGAATAGAAAAGCTTCACCAGGACGGCATAGAGGAGCAGCGGTAGAGTTGCTGCCTTACAGCGACAGAGACCCAGGTTCGATCCCGACTCTAGGTTCTGACTGTACGGAGTTTGAACGTTCTACCTGTGACCACATACGTTTTCTCCCGGTACTTTGGTTTCCTCCCACACTCCAAAGACGTACGCGTTTGTAGGTTAATTGGCTTCTGTAAAACTAATAATTGTCCCCAGTGTTTAGGATAGTGTAACTGTACAGGGTGATCGCGGGTCATGCAGGGACTCGATGGGCCGAGGGGCCTGTTCCCACGCTGTATCCCTAAAGTCTAGAGTCTAAAGAAAACAGATGCAGTGAGATGAAGAAAGTGAGAGAAAGCGATGGCGTATTTATAAGCGGCAGGGTGGGAGAAGGTGTATTGTTGGTTGTTGTGGGATTCAGTGTGCTTGTAGTATATGCCAGTGGATTGTTTATTTCCTGCAACGGAGACAGAGAAATCAACAAAGGGGAGAGAAGTGCTGGGAAAGGTCCATGCGAGATTGAGGGCTGGATGGCAATTAGTGGCAAAGTTGATGAGAATGGTCGGTTCACGGGTGCAGGAAGCGGCACAAATGTGGTTGCTGATGAGGCAGAGAAAGAGTTGCGCTGTGGTTTGGAGTAGGTTTGGAACAAGGACCGAGTAGACAACTAAAGGGCAGGATTAGCCAGACTCATGCGAGTAGCAATGACTACACCTTCAATTTGTAGAAAGTGAGAGGAATCAAAATAGAAGTCGTTCAAGGCCAACACAAGTTCCACCAGGCGGGTGGAGGGGAGCATGTTGGATCTATGTCCTGTTTTCAATATGCAAGGGTTTGGGTACTTGGGAAAATGGAAGATGTCCGTGAAAAGATCTGTGAAACTGTATCACTAGGGGTGACATGACTTGCAGGGAGCTGGAGATCCATGTGACATAGATGGCTCCAGGGAGTCTGAAGCCAGGGAAGGGGTTGGAGATGGTTTCTGTCCAGATGGCCTGCAGGTTGCCAATATGTCCGGGATTCTGCAGGTGAAGCTATGCCCTGGTGCTAAAGGCATGCCTGTGATTGGTTGGGGAAAATGTGATGTCTCAACTATGTTGCAGTGCCTTACTGCCGTTACTTGTGATTGGTCCAGAAGAGTAGCCTAACCAAAGATGTTTCTTTATCTAGTGATAATGTTTCTTTACTTAATGGAAGTGCTTCTCCCTAAGTGCTATGTGTTGAAACGATGTTATGTACTGTTGTATGATTGGGCCAAAGAGTTGTAATTCGATGCATTTTGCAGCCGGTATCGGTAATTGGCTTGTAGCGGTTGCCTCCCCAAGTAATGTCATGCCCTTATTTCGGAGGGGTATAAAGGAGTGGGGATCACATTGGGGTGTGCCGATTGTCTTTAGTCTGTTCTATTTGCGTGAGGCTGTATTGGGCTCGAGTAAGTGGTACCGAGGATCGGTCCCGCAGTATTGTATACAATAAAATAGAGATTGGAATTCCAGTGCTCGTATTCGGTGTTTGACTGAACCAGACTAGGGGGGTAAGTTTATATCTGGAATTAACACTGTAAAGCAACAAAGGGCTATGAAGCTTTCCTAATGGGGACTGGATGCCCTGGTGAAGATGAGGCGATGGGGATGGTGGAGGAATGTGTTCTCCGGTTGGATTATGTATCCATGTTGCTGAATCATGATCATAATCATAATCATAATCATGCTTTATTAGCCAAGTATGTTTTGCAACCAACGAGGAATTTCATTTGCCATACAGTCATACCTATAAAAAGCAACAAAACACACAAAATACATTTTAACATAAACATCCACCACAGTGACTCCTCCACATTCCTCACTGTGATGGAAGGCGAAAATTTTTTCAATCTCTCCCTTCTTTGTCCTCCAGCGGTCGGGGGCCTCTAACCTTCTGTTAACGGGACAATCTTACTCCCGTAGCTGGCGGCGGGCCTTCTCGTCAGGGCGATCAAGCTCCTGCATCTGGGGGGGGGAATCTCAGCTCCCTCAAGGTGGGCGATCTACCCCGGGTCGGGGCTAGTAGAACGTCATGTGGCTTTTGGAGCTTCCTGAAGTTGGTCTATTAAGGGCCTGTCCCACTTGGGTGTCATTTGCGTGTCATTTATGCGACATAATTTATGCGTCACGACGCACAACGCACGCGTCGTGATGTGTGCATGGCATGCATTATGCACGCATGGTGCGTGGTGAGGCATGGTGGCGTAGGCAGTGACGCGCGGTTGCGCGTGGCGCCCCAGGATTTTGGGATTCACAAAATCTTCGTGCGCCACCTGCGTGACGCGCAAATGACGCCCAAGTGGGACAGGCCCTATACCCAAGACTGCGAGCTCCTTGATGTTAAAGTCCGCAGGCTGTGCTTGGAGCGTCAATCCCAGGCAAGTAATCGGCTCCGATGGTAAGTCCACGTCCCCGCGATGGGGCTCAACGTCAGTCCCGAGCGAGGCCTAAAGCTACACGATGTTAGGCCGCAGAGCGACCGGAGATATGATCCGGTTAACAATCGCATCTCCGGCAAGGTAAGAGATTGAAAAAAAGTTTCCCCCGTCCCCCCCGCCCACACCCACATAAAACAAACCAGAGAACATTGACACATACTTTTTAAACACACTAAAAATAACAAAAAAAAGACGAAAAGGACAGACAGACTGTAGGCGAGGCTGCCATCGTAGCGCCACCCGGTGGCAGAACCACATTAGAGATGAATTAGAGTGTATTTGTATTTATTAATTGTATCACTACTTCAGGAACGCAGCACACTGTGTACTGACAGATTCCATCCCACTATTTTCGAACTTGCTTCTTCTCCTGCATCCCCCTTTTATTTATGTGATTCCCATAATTCCTCATGACATAGAAGGAGGCCATTTCAACGTGTCGAATCTCTGGCTGCTCCGAACCATTCCATTCCACCACTAATTAAACACTACTCGCCACCCATTCCCATTGTCTCTCCCTAGAGAGCACCACTCATCCACACGGAACGGCCAATTTCCATTAAGCAACAAACTTACTAACCCGCACCACTTGAGAGGAAATCAGCGCCACGAGATGAAACCCACGTGGTCACTGGAAGGACATGTAGACTCCCCATGGACAGCCCCAGTGTCAGCATTGAATTCGTGGGGTCCCTGGAGCTGAGTCAGCTCTTCCACCAGCTGTGCAGCTGCGGTTAATTAACTTTGTTGCCTTGTAGCTTCCACTAGTTCTCTGTTTTACTTTAACTTTAAATGCAGAATAATTAAAGGGCCTGTCCCACCAGCATGCGATTGCATGCGTCTAGCGCGACCAGACGTGGTCGCTTGAGGCGTACGGCCTCGCGGGGCCGGTCCCACTTCGAAGCGCGGAGGCGTATATGGAGTTCTGCAGGGCTGGTCCCGACATCGCGCAGGGCTCCAAAAATCTTGCACTGTCCGAAAATCCCGCGCGCCAACGGCCTGTCGGCTTGACGGGTGTACGCAGCGTCTTGATGTCGTACGCAGCGTCTTGACGGCATACGCCTAGCGCGTGGTGTTGCGCGATGACGTCACCGCCCGGCGTGCCGTTGCGTGATGACGTCACCGCCCGACGCTGTGTGACGTCCAAAGCGACCACTCTTGGTCACGCTAGACGCATGCAATCGCATGCTGGTGGGACAGGCCCTTAAGTGCACCTTTCAAGTTTTCTGACCCTTCTCCAAACCTAGTTGTGCCCGAGATGGTCTTTATCAAAATAGAAGTTAATATTTGGGCTTGGGCTTGTATACTCTGGAATTTAGAAGGATGAGAGGGTATCTTATTGAAACATATCAGACTATTAAGGGTTTGGACAAGCTAGAGGCAGGAAATATGTTCCCGATGTTGGGGGAGTCCAGGGGCCACAGTTTAAGAATAAGGGGTAAGCCATTCAGAACGGAGATGAGGAAAAACTTTTTCACACAGAGAGTTGTGAGTCTGTGGAATTCTCTGCCTCAGAAGGCGGTGGAGGCCAATTCTCTGGATGCTTTCAAGAGAGAGTTAGATAGAGCTCTTAAAGATAGCGGAGTCAGAGGTTATGGGGAGAAGACAGGAATGGGGTACTGAATATGGACGATAAGCCATGATCACATTGAATGGCGGTGCTGGCTCGAAGGGCCGAATGGCCTACTCCTGCACCTATTGTCTATTGTCTATTGTTTATTAGTTGTGTTTTTTCCCCTGTCCATAGAGTCATAGAGTGAAACAGTGCGGAAACAGGCCCTTCGTCCCAACTTGCCCACACCAGCCAACATGTCCCAGCTACACTAGTCCCACCTGCCGGCGTTTGGTCCATATCCCTCCAAACATGTCCTATCCATGTAGACAAAATTGCTGGAGAAACTCAGTGGGTGCGGCAGCATTTTTGGAGCGAAGGGAATAGGCAACGTTTCAGGCCAAAACCCTTCTTCAGACTGATGCAGGATGGGTGGGGGGGGGAGGGGGGGGAAGAAGAAAGGAAGAGGAGGAGCCAGAGGGCTGAGGGAGAGTTGAGAAGGGGAGGAGTCAGCAAGGACTACAGGAAATTGGAGGTCAATGTTCATGCCGCTGGGGTGCAAACTGCCCAAGCGGAATATGAGGTGCTGCTCCTCCAATTTCCGGTGGTGCTCACTCTGGCCATGGAGGAGGCCCAGGACAGAAAGGTCGGATTCAGAATGGGAGGGGGTTGAAGTGCTGAGCCACCGGGAGGTCAGGTTGGTTAATGCGGACCGAGCAGAGGTGTTCAGCGAAGCGATCGCCAAGCCTACGCTTGGTCTCACCGATGTAGATCAGCTGACATCTAGAGCAGCGGATGCAATAGATGAGGTTGGAGGAGGTGCAGGTGAACCTCTGCCGCACCTGGAACGACTGCTTGGGTCCTTGAATGGAGTCAAGGGGGGAGGTAAAGCGACAAGTGTAGCATCTCTTGCGGTTGCAAGGTAAAGTGCCCGGGGAGGGGGTGGTGCGGGAGGGAAGGGAAGAATTGACCAGGGAGCTTCGGAGGGAGCGGTCTTTTCAGAAAGCAGACAGGGGGGGGAGATGGGAAGATGTGGAAAGTGGTGGGGTCACGTTGGAGGTGGCGAAAATGACAGAGGACTGACTGTAGTATGTGACGGCTAGTGGGGTGGAAGGTGAGGACTAGGGGGACTCTGCCCTTGTTACGAGTGGGGGGATGGGGAGAGAGAGCAGTGTTACAGGGTATTGAAGAGACCCTGGTGAGAGCCTCATCTATAGTAGGGGAGGGGAACCCCCGTTCCCTGAAGAATGAGGACATTTCCGATGCCCTGGTGTGGAACACCTCATCCTGGGAGCAGATGCGGCGTAGACAGAGGAATTGGGAGTAGGAGATGGAGTCCTTACAGGAAGCAGGGTGGGAAGAAGTATAGTCAAGATAGCCATGGGAGTCAGTGGGTTGATAGTGGATGTCGGTCAAAGGTCTATCACCTGCGATGGAGATTGTGAGGTCAAGAAATGGTAGGGATGTTTCGGAAATGGTCCAGGTGTATTTGAGTGCCGGATGGAAGTTAGTGGTGAAGCGGATGAAGTCAGTCAGTTGTGTGTCGGTGCAGGAGGTAGCACCACAGCAATCGTCGATGTAGCGGAGGTAGAGGTCGGGGATGGGGCCCTGGTACGTCTCAACCTCAAACAAGAAGGGTCTCAAAGCCAGGAGGCTTTGAGACCATCCTGGTGGGGGATGGAGGTGTAGAGTGACTGGACGTCCATGGTGAAGATGAGGGGATGGGGGCCTAGAGAATGGAATGCCTGGTGACGACGGAAAGTGTCTGAGGTGTCTTGAACATAGGTCGGGAGAGATTTAACCAAGGGGGATAGGATGGAGTCGAGGTACATGGAAATAAGTTAGGTAGGGCACGAACAGGCAGAGACAATGGGTCTACCGGGACAGTCAGGTTTGTGGATTTTGGGGAGAAGGTAAAATCGGGCCATGCGGGGCTGGGGAACGATGAGGTTGGAGGCTTGGGGGGGCAGGGAGCCGGAGTGGATGAAGTCAGTGATGGTGCTAGAGATAGTGGCCTTGTGCTCGTCAGTGGGGTCATGGTCCAGGGGTAAGTAGGAGGAGGTGTCCGAGAGTTGGCGCATGGCCTCAGCTTTGTAGAGATCAACGCACCAGACTACCACGGCACCTCCCTTGTCGGCGGGTTTGATAACCCAGTCCATCCTATCCATGTACCTGTCTAACTGTTTCTTAAAACGTTAGGATAGTCCCTGTCTCAACTACCTCCTCTGGCAGATTGTTCCATACATCCACCACCCTTTGTGTGAAAAAATTACCCCTCAGATTCCTATTAAATCTTTTCCCCTTCACTTTAAACCTATGTGTTCTGGTCCTCTATTCATCGACTCTGGGCTACAGCCTCTGTGCATCTACCCGATCTATTCCTCTCATGATTTTATATACCCTGTCCAATTTATATTAAGTGGGAGAATTTTATGAATGAAATGAATTTCTCCTCTACCTGTTTGTTCACTTGGCTGGAATGGACCAGATATTTCTGCTTCCCGACATATTCAAATCTCCAAAATAGGTCTGCAATTGTGCTGAGATTTATGTTCATTTTCGCTGTATGATTGGTATTCACAGAATGGCTCTGAAAACATTTTCAAAAGCCCTCTGGAGCTGCTGCCTTGTGGATTGTTAAACTTGAAGTAATTAAAGTTGCCGTTCTATTTAAGGGCCCTATGAAGTGAAGCCCAGAGATCAAATGACGCAGGAATTAGTAGCTGAACAAAAAAGCCCTCGTTATAACGAACATTGATATTAATGAGGTATCCAGTACAATGTTTTTTTCACAAGAAATGTCATAAACGACAGCCGTGACAAATGATCTCTGTTTTGCCAGCCATTAGCATGAATCTGAAATAATTGCAGAGTTTGCACGAAGACGTCTGATTATGTAAAAAGGTAAAAGTTCAGGCAATGAATTCTACACAGCAAAACATCTGTAGGTGGTGATTTGTGGGCCTCCATTCACACAAGAGTCTGCTAGATTCATTTTGTGTGCATATTCTATTCTCCAAACCTGGTGGATGCCATTTCATGACCCTGTTGGAAGATCGTCAGATGGAGAGGAGATTTGTTTTCAAGCCAAATATATTTTTCTGCTGGAAAAACCTTCTGATGAAAAGCAGATGTTCATGAAATGTCCATGCATATAAAAAACATTTTGGTGCTAAATGTATGTGGCATTGAACTATTTGTTGACCGATCTTGTACAAATTATCTGGTTTTTTTAAAGCTTTTTTCAGTAAGTTTCTGCCTTTATCTCTCCTATCTATTAACTACTAGATGTTGGCCTTTAGTTTAGTTTACATTAGACTAGATTAGATTAGTTGAGTTGAGTTGAGTTGAGTTTAGATTAGATTAGGTTAGTTTAGTTTAATTTAGTTTAGATTAGATTAGATTGTATGTCATTTTTATTTATTTTTTATTTTTCTATGGATGTACGGAAACTTAATTATTTCTTCTATGTAAAGCAATTTGGTTTCAACGCGAGTTAATTTAAACGTGCTATATAAATAAAATGTACTTACTTACTTACTTACTTACTTACTTACTAGATTACATTAGATCAGTTTAGTTCAGATTAGTTCAGTTTAGTTTAGTTAGTGGGGCTTCGTTTAGATTAGTGGAGCTTAGTTTAGAGATACTGCCCTGAAACTGGCCCTTCGGCCCACTGAATCCACGCCAACCAGCGATCCCTGTACACCAACACTACCCTACACACTAGGGACAGTTTACTATTTTAACCAATTAATCTACAAACATGTATGTCTTTGGAGTGTGGGAGGAAAGGGTTCCTGGAGAAAACACATGCGGTCACGGGGACAACGTACAAACTCCGTACAGACAGGATGCATTGTCAAGATCGAACCTGGGTACCTGGGGCTGTAAAGGGGGCAACACTACCGCTGCGCCACCCTGACAGAGCACAGCATTTGAATTCAATTACAATAGAGATCTGATAGATATTGGCTAAATTCAACAAATTTCTCTCCCTCTGGATTAGAGAATTTTAAACACATTACAACTTATGATGGTACTATATTTATCTAACTTCTTTATTTTGAAAGAAACAAAAATAATTACATTTACAGTAGACAGAGCACACAATTCTTTCAAATTTGGAGCCTGATACTAGTGCCAGGATTTTAAAATAGAAGACATTCCTTGAATTTCTAAGTTGTCCAAGGGGAATGAAATGAAAATAGTGCAATAATACGAAAATGTAAAAAACAACAGAAAATGCTGTAAATACTCAGTGGAACCACTTTGCAAGAAAGAAGCAGAGTTAACCTTTCAGGTTGATGATGTCAAACTAGAATATAGAACGGCACAGGAACAGACCCTTTGGCCGACAATGTTTCTGCCAACATCATGCTTTGTGGAGAGGTCTTCGCTCTGTGACCAGTTCCGACCCATCTGCATTTAGTTTAGTTTAGTTTAGTTCACTTTAGGTTAGTTTATTATTGTCACGTGTACCAAGGTACAGTGAAAAGCATTTGTTGCATGTTATCCAGTCAGTAGAAAGAAATACATGATTACAATCGAGCCATTTACAGTGTATGGATACATGATAAGGGAATAAGGTTTAGTGCAAGGTAAAGCCAGCAAAGTCCGATCAAGGATAGTCCGAGGGTCACCAAAGAGGTGGATAGTAGTTCAGCACAGCTCTCTGGTTGAGCTGGGATAGTTCAGTTGCCTGATAACAGCTGGGGAGAAACCATCCTTGAATCTGGAGGTGTGCGTCTTCACACCTCTATACCTTTTGTCTGATGGGACAGGGGAGAAAAGGCCAGGGTGCGGCTCGTCCTTGATTTTTGTGTCCAGGTCATTCAAATATATCACAAACAACAGAGGTCACAGCACTGATCCATGTGGCACACCATTGCCTTTCAATCACATCCCACTCTCTAATATGGATAAGCCAATTCTGAAGCCAAGTCACCATGGATCCCATGCATCTTAATCTTCTGGATCAATAAATGACTTTATAAAATGTTATTCGTTGAAGACAACATCTATTCCCCGGCCCTTATCAACCATCTTCATGGCCTCCTCGAAAGACTCAATCAATGTTGTAAGATATGACCTGCCTCAGCCAAACCCATGCTGACTGACCCATTCTCTCCCAATTGTGAGTGAGCCTATCCCACAGAATCCTCTCCAATAGTTTCCCTTCCACTGTTCTGAGGCTCACTATCCCACAATTTCCTGGATTCTCTCTACTTCCCTTCTTAAAGAAATGAACGTTGCTACTCTCTGGTCCTCTGGGACTGCCTGTGACTAGCGAGGATGAAAATCAAGATTTCCAATGCAAAGAACTCATTTTGTACCTCGACGACACCTTCTGACTCCAAACATACTCCCCTCTTTTTTCCTTGAGTGTTCCAACCTTCCTTCTAAAATGTATATATCAGGAGCTTTAGGATTCTTTCTTTTTCCAATTACCAATAAGATTTCACGGACCCCAGGCTCGCCCTTCTAATTCCTTGCTTGATTTATTTTCTGTTTTTTCAATAGTCCATAAAGGTCTTGTCTGATTTCATCTTCCTAAACTATTGTTTGTTTCTTTTTGACCAAATTTACACGATCGGTGGCGAACGTCCAGACCAAACATGATGTGATATTATGTGATGTTATCTGATCTTAGCCTTTCTGCACCAGATCCAAAATCCTTACTAGGAAATAATTTGAATCTAGTAAAAATAGTTTACAGCGCATTTAACTACAATTGCAATAATTGTTATGATAACTGAGGCACATGGTATTATTGCTCAATATTTGAACACACAATTAGAACACACGACATCTCATGTCATAACCACTACCTTCAAATGGCCTTGACATCCACCATCATGAAGTGCTTTGAGAGGCTAGTAGATTGGAATGCATTCATTCCAGCCTTGACCCACTGCAGTTCACCTACCACCAGAACAGGTCCACAGCTGATGCCATCTCCCTGGCCTAACATTCATCCCTGGAACACTTGGATAAGGGAGACACCTTTGTCAGACTATAGCTCCGACTACAGCTCTGCTATCAATATCTTTATCCAATCCAACCTAATCACCAAACTCGCGGGAGTTGGTGTCAACCCTAATCTCTGCAAGTGGACCCTTGACTTCCTGACCAACAGACCCCAATCAGTGAGGATAGGGGACAAATCATCCTCTACGATAATCCTCAACACTGTTGTTCTGCAAGGTTGCGTTCTCAGCCCCCTCCTTTACTCCTTGTACACCCACGACTGTGCAACTATGTGCAAATCTAATTTAATTTTCAAATTCACAGACGACACCACTAATGTGGGCCGGGTATGAAATAATGATGAGACGGAGTACAGGAAGGAGATTGAGAACCTCGTGTCCTGGTGTCAAGACAACAACCTTTCTCTTAATGTCAGCAAGACAAAGGAGGTAGTGATGGACTTCAGGAAGTGAAGCGGTCCACATCCCCCAGTTTGCATTGATGCCGCTGAGTAGAGATGGTTGAAAACTTTAAATTCCTTGGAGTAAATATCATCAACAACTTCTCCTGGACCACCCAAGGAAGTTCAGCATGTCCCCAACCATTCTCACCAACATCTACAGATTTGCTGTAGAAAGCATTTTATCAGGAGGCATCACAGTTTTGGAACAGCTCCATCCAAGACCGGAAGAAATTGCAGAGAATTGTGGACACAGCCCAGACCATCACACAAACCGACCTCCCTTCTATTGATTCCATCTACATTACATGCTGCCTCGGCAAGGCCAGCAGCATAATCAAGGACCCAGTCACTCCCTCTGCTCCCCTCTCCCACCAGGCAAGATGTACAGAAATGTGAAAACGCACACCTCCAGATTCAGGGGCAATTTCTTTCCAGCTGTTATCAGGCACCTGAACCATCCTATCAAGGCAAGGCAAGGCAAGGCAAGGCAGATTTATTTGTATAGCACCATTCGTGCAAACAGCAATTCAAGGTGCTTTACAGGAAAGAAAAAATAAAATAGTCAATAATTAAAAATTGCAAAATAAGCAATACGACAAATGTATGAATAATAGAACAACATCAATGAAGCAATAAAACAATTTTAAAAAGCACATAAAAGGGTTAAAATTAGACAAAGATTACCTGCATGTCAGGTTATGGAAAAGCTCTAGTAAACAACAGTGTTTTAAGGCCTGATTTAAATGCGCTTACAGTCTGTGCCCACCCCAGGTGTTCAGGGAGCTTGTTCCACAGGTGTGGAGCATAAAAACCCAATGCTGCTTCAGCCTTTTTAGTTCTGACCCTGGGAACACAGAGTAAACCTGTCCCTGAAGACATGAGGAGTCTAGGCGCCTCATATACAACAAGTAGGTCAGAGATGTATTTTGGAACTAGACCATTCAGTTCCTTGTAGGTCAGTAACAGAATTTTAAAATCTATCCTCTTACACACAGGGAGCCAGTGCAAAGATTTAAGGACAGGTGTAATGTGGTCCATTTTCTTGGTGTTGGTCAAGACTCTGGCAGCGGCATTTTGGATAAGCTGCAGTTGTTTAATTGATTTTTTATTGAGACCTGTAAAGATCCATTACAATAATCTAACCTACTAAAAATATATGCATGAACAAGTTTTTCAGTGTCTTCTTTGGACAGAAATCCCTTGATTCTTGCAATAATTTTTAGATGGTAATAGGCAGATCAACACCTGGAAAGCGGTCCTGAGCTACTAGCTACCTCATTGGAGACCATCGGACTATCTTTAATCGGACTTTATCTTGCACTAAATGTTATTACCTTTATCATGTATCTGTATGCTGTGGGTGGCTCGATTGTGATCATGTATGGTCTTTCCGCTGACTGGTTAGCATGCAACAAAAAGCTTTTCACGTTACATAGATACATAGATACATAGAAAATAGGTGCAGGAGTAGGCCATTCGGCCCTTCGAGCCTGCACCGCCATTCAATACGATCATGGCTGATCATCCAACTCAGTATCCCGTACCTGCCCTCTCTCCATACCTCCTGATCCCTTTAGCCACAAGGGCCACATCTAATTCCCTCTTAAATATAGCCAATGAACTGGCCTCAACTACCCTCTGTGGCAGAGAGTTCCAGAGATTCACCACTCTCTGTGTGAAAAAGTTTTTCCTCATCTCGGTCTTAAAGGATTTCCCCCTTATCCTTAAGCTGTGACCCCTTGTCCTGGACTTCCCCAACATCGGGAACAATCTTCCTGCATCCAGCCTGTCCAACCCCATAAGAATTTTGTACGTTTCTATAAGATCCCCTCTCAATCTCCTAAATTCTAGCGAGTATAAGCCAAGTCTATCCAGTCTTTCTTCATATGAAAGTCCTGACATCCCAGGAATCAGTCTGGTGAACCTTCTCTGCACTCCCTCTATGGCTATAATGTCCTTCCTCAGATTTGGAGACCAAAACTGTACGCAATACTCCAGGTGTGGTCTCACCAAGACCCTGTACAACTGCAGTAGAACCTCCCTGCTCCTATACTCAAATCCTCTTGCTATGAAGGCCAACATACCATTCGCTTTCTTCACTGCCTGCTGCACCTGCATGCCTACTTTCAATGACTGGTGTACCATGACACCCAGGTCTCGCTGCATCTCCCCATTTCCTAATCGGCCACCATTTAGATAATAGTCTGCCTTCCCGTTTTTGCTACCAAAGTGGATAACCTCACATTTATCCACATTATACTGCATCTGCCAAACATTTGCCCACTCACCCAGCCTATCCAAGTCACCTTGCAGTCTCCTAGCATCCTCCTCACAGCTAACACTGCCCCCCAGCTTAGTGTCATCCGCAAACTTGGAGATGTTGCTTTCAATTCCCTCGTCCAGACCATTAATATAAATTGTAAATAGCTGGGGTCCCAGCACTGAGCCTTGCGGTACCCCACTAGTCACTGCCTGCCATTGTGAAAAGGACCCGTTTACTCCTACTCTTTGCTTCCTGTTTGCCAGCCAGTTCTCTATCCACATCAATACTGAACCCCCAATACCGTGTGATTTAAGTTTGTATCCTAATCTCTTATGTGGTACCTTGTCGAAAGCCTTCTGAAAGTCCAGATACAACACATCCACTGGTTCTCCCCTATCCACTCTACTAGTTACATCCTCGAAAAATTCTATAAGATTCGTCAGACACGATTTACCTTTCGTAAATCCATGCTGACTTTGTCCAATGATTTCACCACTTTCCAAATGTGCTGCTATCCCATCTTTAATAACTGACTCGAGCAGTTTCCCCACTACCGATGTTAGACTAACTGGTCTGTAATTCCCCGTTTTCTCTCTCCCTCCCTTCTTAAAAAGTGGGGTTACGTTTGCTACCCTCCAATCCTCAGGAACTACTCCAGAATCTAAAGAGTTTTGAAAAATTATCACTAATGCATCCACTATTTCTGGAGCTACTTCCTTAAGTACTCTGGGATGCAGCCTATCTGGCCCTGGTGATTTATCGGCCTTTAATCCATTCAATTTACCCAACACCACTTCCCGACTAACCTGGATTTCACTCAGTTCCTCCATCTCCTTTGACCCGCGGCCCCCTGCTATTTCCGGCAGATTATTTATGTCTTCCTTAGTGAAGACGGAACCAAAGTAGTTATTCAATTGGTCTGCCATATCCTTGTTCCCCATGATCAATTCACCTGTTTCTGACTGCAAGGGACCTACATTTGATTTAACTAATCTCTTTCTCTTCACATATCTATAAAAACTTTTGCAGTCAGTTTTTATGTTCCCTGCCAGTTTCCTTTCATAATCTATTTTCCCTTTCCTAATTAAGCCCTTTGTCCTCCTCTGCTGGTCTCTGAATTTCTCCCAGTCCTCTGGTATGCTGCTTTTTCTGGCTAATTTGTACGCATCATCTTTGGCTTTGATACTATCCCTGATTTCCCTTGTTATCCACGGATGCACTACCTTCCTTGATTTATTCTTTTGCCAAACTGGGATGAACAATTTTTGTAGTTCATCCATGCAGTCTTTAAATGCCTTCCATTGCATATCCACCGTCAACCCTTTTAGAACTAATTGCCAGTCAATCTTGGCCAATTCACGTCTCATACCCTCAAAGTTACCTTTCTTTAAGTTCAGAACCGTTGTTTCTGAATTAACAATGTCACTCTCCATCCTAATGAAGAACTCAACCATATTATGATCACTCTTGCCCAAGGGGGCACGCACAACAAGTCTGCTAACTAACCCTTCCTCATTACTCAATACCCAGTCTAGAATAGCCTGCTCTCTCGTTGGTTCCTCTACATGTTGGTTTAGATAACTATCCCTCATACATTCCAAGAAATCCTCTTCCTCAGCACCCCTGCCAATTTGATTCACCCAATCTATATGTAGATTGAAGTCACCCATTATAACTGTTTTGCCTTTGTTGCACGCATTTCTAATTTCCTGTTTGATGCCATCCCCAACTTCACTACTACTGCTAGGTGGCCTGTACACAACACCCACCAGCGTTTTCTGCCCCTTAGTGTTTCGCAGCTCTACCCATACCGATTCCACATCCTCCAAGCTAATGTCCTTCCTTTCCACTGCGTTAATCTCCTCTCTAACCAGCAACGCTACCCCACCTCCTTTTCCTTTCTCTCTATCCCTCCTGAATATTGAATATCCCTGGATGTTCAGCTCCCAGCCTTGGTCACCTTGGAGCCATGTCTCCGTGATCCCAACTATATCATAATCATTAATTGCTATCTGCACGTTCAACTCATCCACCCTATTACGAATGCTCCTTGCATTGAGACACAAAGCCTTCAGGCTTGTTTTTACAACGCTCTTACCCCTTATACAATTATGTTGAAAAGTGGCTCTTTTTGATTTTTGCCCTGGATTTGTCTGCCTGCCACTTTTACCTTTCACCTTGCTACCTATTGCTTCCGCCCGCATTTTACACCCCTCTGTTTCTCTGCTCACCCATTTAAGAACCCCACCACCTCTTATTCTCTGTTTATTATTGTTTTCTTCTTTCCCCCCTACATGTTGGGTCTGAGTGCTTTCCTTCTCTGCCTCCTGCCTCACACACTGTCTAATAGCATTCTCTATTTGAGTCCCTCCCCCCAACCATTCTAGTTTAAAGTCTCCCCAGTAGCCTTTGCAGATCTGATTCTGATTTTCTTTTTTTTTGTGTTTTTGGAAGGAATTCTGTCCCTGATTTATGTATTGGTCTTTAAAACCTTTTTTTTTTTAAATTCTGATTATATGTTTTCTATAAATCTCTGTATGGTGTCCTTGAGACCACGGTATAAGGCGCCCGTAAATAAAATCCATTATTATTATTATTATCTCCCCGCCAGGATATCGGTCCCCCTCAGGTTCAAGTGCAACCCATCCTTTTTGTACAGGTCGAACCTTCCACAAAATAAGTCCCAATGATCCAGAAATTTGAATCCCTGCCTTCTGCACCAGTCCTTCAGCCACGCATTTATCCTCCACCTCGCTCCATTCCTACTCTCACTGTCGCGTGGTACAGGCAGTAATCCCGAGATTGTTACCTTTGCTGTCCTTCTCTTTAACTCCCCTCCTAACTCCCTAAATTCTCCTTTCAGGACCTCTTCTCTTTTTTTACCTATGTCATTGGTACCTATATGTATCACGACCTCGGGCTCCTCTCCCTGCCCTTTCAGGATGTCTTGGACACGTTGAGACACATCACAGACCCTGGCACCAGGGAGGCAAACTACCATCCGGGTCTCCCGACTGCGTCCACAGAATCGCCTGTCTGACCCCCTAACTATAGAGTCCCCTATTAATATTGCCCTCCTCTTCTTTTCCTTACCCTTCTGAGCAACAGGACCGGTCTCTATACCGGAGGCCCGGCCGCTGTCGCTACCCCCAGGTAGGCTGTCCACCCCAACAGTGCTCAAACACGTTACCTCGGTACACGTGACAATAAACTAAACTAAATTTAACTAAACTAAACTAAAGAACTTTCTCAATTCTCTACTGCCTGAAGTTCATCCCATGATCTGCAATACTTGGTTATAAAGTTCCTTTCCTTTTATCTATCACGGTAAGTTGCCTCTGCCAGCAGTTTATGAACCAGTCAAAGCAATGCCAAGATGGCACTGGGTGAGTTATCCTCAGTCATCAAATTTCTTGATCCCTTGTTCAATATTGCTGATGACCTCAATATTGTTGATGACTTCAGGATCAAGGAATGTAGTACCCAAAGCGTTCCTCCTGCCTCACTCTGGGTGCTAACAATCTTCACCACTGCTATGCCATCATCCGCTATGCTTAACGCTCCATCCCTTGCTCTCACTTTGGCCAATGTGATCATTTATCTGTGATGGTCACGCCAGCTTATAGACAGACATTGAAGTACGAGGCACCAACAGAGACTGCAAGGCAGCAGTGATCTGAGGATGACATCCGCTGTAGACTGCCTTGAGTTGATGGACTAGAACATGTTCAAGACCACTTCATCCAGCATGAATGAATCCATCTCATCCAAAAACGCATTGACAACCGTGTTCCGACCCGGACAATTAAACAGTCTGGTTCCACCAAGATGCAGTACAGAATGTCGCAGGAAATCCTTCTTCCCTGGGGCTAACAAACTGTACAACTCCTCCCCCTTCTGTCGTGGGGTAGACTGACTCCCCTCCTCCCCCACCACTGTCCCCCACCCCTCAATCTTTGCACATCCCCAATCCTTTCCACTCTTCACTTTAAGTCCATGTTCATGGATCTTGTGTTTTATGACTGTTGGCAGATCAATTTCTCTCCGGGGATAAATAAAGTTCTATCATATCGTGTTGTTTATCCTAACCAGAAACCTTGGATGAACAGGGAGTTTCACTCTCTGCTACAGTCCAAATCTAAGGCTTTCAAGGAGGATGACCTACACTGCACAAATATGTGCAAGTCTGAGTTCTGTAAGGTTATCAGGAACGCTAAGAGACAACTCCAAAACAAGCTGGAAGCTCTATTTAATCAGGTGAATGCCAGGCATGTGGCAGGGCCTGAATACTATTTTGGGCTACAAGCTAAAATCAGGGTCGATCTTTGGCGACACCATATTCCAACCAGATGAGCCCAATGCCTTTTATGCCCACTTTGAGCAGGCAATCGAAGTTCCACCTTCCCCTGCTGTCTCTGTCCCATCGTCTCAATGGCTGAATTCAGGTCTGTGTTCACCAGGGTAGACTCTCAGGTAGCTACTGGCCCAGAGGGTGTCCCTAGGCAGTTTCTGAAATTCTGTGTCAATTATCTGGCCACATCGACCCTTTAGCTTCTGACTGAACTTCTACTCTGACTATCTGCTTCAAGGAAACTCCTCTCATTCTAGTCCCTAAGAAAAATAAAGTGACTCGTCTCAATGCGCAGCATGGTGGCGCAGCAGTAGAGTTGCTGCCTGACAGTGCCAGAGACCCGGGTTCGATCCTGACTACGGGTGCTGACTGAACGTTCTCCCCGTGATCTGCATGGGCTTTCTCCGGGATCTCCGGTTTCCTCCCACCCTCCAAAGACGTAGTTTAATTGGCTCGGTATAAATGTAAAATTGTCCCTGTAGGATAGTGTTAGTGTATGAGGGTCGCTGGTCGGCGAGGTCTTGGTGGGACGAAGGTCCTGTTTCCGCGCTGTATCGCCAAACTAAGCTGAACTAGACTACTGGCCAGTAACTCTAACATTGATGATAACTGGTACTTGAAAGAGGGAGTACATGAGAGTTTTGTTTTAAATCATGGAAAATCTTGAGAAGTGAATTTCTAAACAAATTCCTCTTGGTGATAACTTTGATGACCAATGTGCGGAACTCAAACAGGAAAAAACGGAGGCACATATTCGTACAAAGATTAATAGAAATGTTTTCAAACATAATCACTGAGCATGGAAGAATTATCTACATCCCTCAGATCATTTCTCTGTTGTTGTTCCTCTGTTCCTGGTCTTTGGCCTGCTGTACGACTAGTGCAAGGCTAGATTGCACAAAGTACAACGAACCCAAAGCCGCTGAACATCGCTCCTGCAGTGTGGTCCAGGCAGCAACATGGGAACTGTGCAGTGCAGGAGTAAAGAGGTTCTTCTGCAGTTGTATAGGGCTCTGGTGAGACCACATCTGGAGTATTGTGTCCAGTTTTGGTCTCCTAATTTGAGGAAGGACATCCTTGTGATTGAGGCAGTGCAGCGTAGGTTCACGAGATTGATCCCTGGGATGGCGGGACTGTCATATGAGGAAAGATTGAAAAGACTAGGCTTGTATTCACTGGAATTTAGAAGGATGAGGGGTTATCTTATAGAAACATATACAATTATAAAAGGACTGGACAAGCTAGATGCAGGAAAAATGTTCCCAATGTTGGGCGAGTCCGGAACCAGGGGCCACAGTCTTAGAATAAAGGGGAGGCCATTTGAGACTGAGGTGAGAAAAAACGTTTTCACCCAGTGAATTGTGAATTTGTGGAATTCTCTGCCACAGAGGGCAGTGGAGGCCAAATCACTGGATGGATTTAAGAGAGAGTTAGATAAAGCTCTAGGGGCTAGTGGAATCAAGGGTTATGGGGAGAAGGCAGGCACGGGTTATTGATTGGGGATGAACAGCCATGATCACAATGAATGGCGGTGCTGGCTTGAAGGGCCGAATGGCCTCCTCCTGCACCTATTTTCTATGTTTCTATGTTTCTATGAAATGGAAAGGCTGTGATGTATTGCAATAAGGGAGACAACACCAGTTGAAGTTGAAGGGTTGGAATTGAAGGGCCAACATTTTTAGTCACGGACAAGAAGGTACAAATCGCCTCTCACTATTTTGGTGTTTGTTTGGGGAAATCGCCTGTTTCTGGACACTGCCGATGTACTGAGGATTACAAAATGGTGTCAGTGGGTGGAAGAGCACAATCCTGATGCAATGTGTCTTTACACCCTATTAGACAGTATGCAGTGAGCATTAACAAGAACACTGCATAGCAGTCAGTTTATGAAGTTGTTCACTGTTTCGATGCCAACTTGGAAGCCCAATGCTCCCCAGTTAAACATTTAAAAAAAATTTTAACGCTCCCTTTTTTAAACATTTACCATATTCCAATAAAAAAATAACAGCTCTTCTTACTGGGAACTGTCTAACTAGCTTCTGTTTCCATCAGGGATTTTATATGTGTAGGCTCATTCCCTTTTATTGCCTGGACCATATGGCACGGGGCAGGAAGCCAATGTCTAGTCTGTTGGTGTTGGCCTTCATTCTCCCACAAGCCCAAGAGTACATCATCTTTGGCCAACCATTATGATTACTGCCTGACAAAAGCTGTTTGCTGGGGAGTGGGCAGGGCTGAACATGTCCTGGTTGGGTTGCTCCTAGGCCTGGCCAAGCTGGCCATCCGCGAGTCACGGCGCCAGGCAGAAGAGGGCTTTGCCCGAGCCAGATGCTTGCCTCTTTTCCGGGGTTACGTCCGCCCCCGGGTGGTGTTAGAGAGGGACATAGTGGTATAGTAGTTATTTCGTATATTTGCAAGGATTGTAACATAGTGGTTTGAAATGTTAGTGTCTAGATAATTTGGTGATTTTGTACTATGGTGGTGGGAGTGTTACCACGGTTTGGTTTTTGTATCGTGATTGTAATTAAATAAATTATTTCTGATACTAAAAAAAAAGAGTACATCATCTTTGGCCAGCCATTATGATTACTGGGTGACAAGAGGTGTTTGTTGATTGCATGGCACTTCAATTCTTGATCATCTGTTTGGTCATATCTTCAAAAAACTCTGATTCATAAGACATGATCTCCCACGTACAAAACCATGCTGACTATCCCCAATCAGCCCTTGTCTTCTGCCGCTCGGCTCAGTGGCACTTTGTATCGGTGCACAGCTGGTACTTCCATTACATATCAAAAAGCCACTAAATGTGCACCTGAGAAACTCATAGCCCTCAGTGCACTGAAATTGGGGCAAAGAAGCAAGGTTTTGTGGTACGCATGCCTGGTTATACAGGAAGTCAACACCTTGGACAACTACATGTCTTGTCGTTTAGTGATAAGGCAGTACTTCTAGGGGTAAGAGCAGAATACTGGATCACAATATCCAACCTTGTGAACAATTATACATGACCCACAACACATACGTCCCTCTCAAATATGACATATAAAAGCTGTATGATTTGAGTCTGTAGTACAGTCTCTTGCTTGACTGTTCTTCTTGTCTGACAAGTTATTGCAAATAATGAAGAAATTAAATGTCACTCAAGTCTTAAGGGCCTGTCCCACTTAGGAGACCTAAACAGCAACCTCTGGTGACCTTGCCCGCCACCCAAACAAAAAATCAAGGTCGAGGTGACCTGCAACCTCTTACCACTTCCCACGCATATGTTGAAAACCTTCCTCGACTATGAAGAAAACCGGCTTCGACTAGACCTGCGACTAAAAAATTATCGATTTTTAAAACAGCAACCTATTTTTAGTCGAGGCCGGTTTTAAACATGATGAAAAAATAGCAGCAATCTCGATGAAGCCTCGACCACGTGGAAACCACTTTCGACCATTAGGGAAAGTGACCAAAACCTCCTGTGACCTCATGGAAACCTTGGGTGGCGGTCAAGGTCACCAGAGGTTGCTGTTTAGGTCTCCTAAGTGGGACAGGCCCTTTAAGTAAATTATTCCGACACCTTTAATCCAACTGTTCCAATGACCACAGCAGTCGTTTCTGGTGAGACAGAGGTTCACGTGCAGCTTGTCTAACATCATCTACTGCATTCAATGTACTCGACGTGGCCTCCTGAGAATCAGTGAGACCCAGGCATAAGGAGGGCAAGGTAAGGGAACCAAGGGGGTTGTAAACTTGGTCAGGAAGAGAAGGGTCAAGTTTAAGAAAGTGGCATCAGACGGGGCTTATGAGGAAAAAAAGCGAGTGGGAAAGAACTCAAGTGAGCGATAAACCGTCCAAAAGGGGACATGAAAAGTTATTGGCGAGTCGGATTATGGTTTTCTATACGTACGTTGAAAATAAGAGGGTGACTAGCGGGTAGGGCTGCTCGAAGATAAAGAAGGGAATTCATGCTTGGAGTCGGAGGATGTAGGAGAGGTATCAACAAGTACTTTGCACCTGATTTCACCGAGGTGAAGGACTGGAGGACAGTGAGATCAGTAGGAAGAATACAAACATGCTAGGGCAGTTTGAGACTGAGAAGGAGGTGATGCTGTGGCTCTGGAAGAACGTTAAGATGGATAATTCCCCAGGGCCGGATGGGATCTATCCCAGGTTATTGAGGGAGGCAAGGGAGGAGATTACCTGGGCTTTGACGAGGATCTTAGTTTCTTCTCTAGCACAGTGAGGTCTGGGTGGACTGGAGAGTGGCCAAGGTTGTTCTTTTGCTTAAGAATGGAAGTAGAGAGAATCCAGGGAACCATAGGCCAGGAAGCCTCACGTCAGTGGTACGAAAACTATCGGGCGGTCACGGTGGCGCAGCGGTAGAGTTGCTGCCTCACAGCTAAATGCAGCGCCAGAGACCTGGGTTTGATCCTGACTACGGGTGCTGTCTGTATGGAGTTTGTACGTTCTCCCCTTGATCTGTGTGGGTTTTCTCCGAGATGATCCAGATCTGAATGTAGTGCAAGAGAGATGTCAGTCTCCATAGATTTATTTTTCCTGTATGCAAATTACAAGGGGTCGAGATTGTACAGAAGACTGGTTTAGTTGTGTGACATTTCCATTCTTTCAAAGCATTTGATTATGGTTGATGTTAGACCTACTGGGCAGCAGTTATTGAGACAGATCATGTTTTTCTTGCAGACTTGAAAGATGGATGTTTCATTGAAGCAGATAGGTACAGCAGACTATTAAAGTTGGAGGTTGAAGATGATTGGCATATTGGGCCAGCACAATGGTAGAGTTGCTGCCTTACAGCGCCAGAGACCCGGGTTTGACCTTGACTATGGGTGCTGATTTTACGGAGTCTGTACATTCTCCCTGTGACCACGTGGATTTTCTCTGGGTGCTCCGGTTTCTACCCACGTTCCAAAGACGTGCAGGTTTGTAGGTTAATTGGCTTGATTAATTGGCTTGATAAAAATGTAAAATTGTCCAAGTTGGCGATATGCAGAATACTGCCCTGCCGACTACAAAATTCAGAAGGTTCAGAAGGAGAGAATTCTTCGAGAAAGGATTTACTTTTATTTGGAAGAGAATGGGCTAATTAGGGATAACCGGCATGGTTTTGTACACGGCAAGTCACGTCTCACTAACTTGATTGAGTATTTTGAGGTGGTGATGAAGGAGATTGATGAAGATAGGGAGGTGGACATTGTATTCATGGATTTTAGTAAGGCTCTTGATGTCTCTCAGGGTAGGCAGATCCAGATGATTCAGATGTACAGGATTCACAATGACTTGGTCGTATGGATTCATATCTGGCTTATACATGGGAAACAGAGGGTTGTGGTGGAAAGTAGATATTCTGACTGGAGGCCTGTGACCTGTGGAGTTCTGCGGGGATCAGTGCTGGGACCTCTGCTGTTTCACATATACAGTATGTAAATGACCTGGATGCAAAGCTAATTGGGTTGGGGGATAAGTTTACTGATTACACAAATATTATGGGGTGTTGCAGACAGTGAGGAATGTTGTCAGAAGATACAGCAGGATATAGGCAACGTTTCGGGGTGAAGAAGGATTTCGGCCCGAAACGTTGCCTATTTCCTTCGCTCCATAGATGCTGCCGCACCCGCTGAGTTTCTCCAGCAATTTTGTCTACCTTCGATTTTCCAGCATCTGCAGTTCCTTCTTAAACAGCAGGATATAGACCAGCTGCCAAAATGAATGGAGAAATGACAGATGGGATTTAACCCGATCAAGTGTGAAGTGACACCATTTTGGAGGTTGAATTGTAATGAGAGAGTATACGGTTAATGGCAAGAGGCTTAACAGCATTGATGTGCAGAGGGATCTTGGAGTCCAAGTTCATAGCTCACTGAAGTTTGCATTGGTATGCTTGCCTTTGTTGCTAGTTGCATTGAATATAAGAGTCAGGAAGTCATGATGCAGGTCTATAGTACTTTGGTTTGGCCGCATTTGGAGTATTGCATGCAGTTCTGGTTGCCCCATTATGGGAAAGATGTGCAGGCTTTGGAGAAGGTGCAGAGGAGGTTTATCTAAACCTTGCCTGCATTGGAGGCTTTACCTACAGGGACAGGTTGGATAGACTTGGATTGTATTCTTTGGAACGACAGAGGTTAAGGGAGACTTGATAGAAGCATGTATAATGATGTGAGGCATAGACTGGGTAGATAGTCAGAACCTTTTTTCCCAGGATGGAAATGTCCAACACTAGAGGGTGGAGCTATAAGGTGAGAGGGGGAAGTTTAATGCAGATGTACGGGGCAAGTTTTTTACACAGAGAGTGGTAGGGCACAGAGGGAACTAGGGTTGCCAACTGTCCCGTATTAGCCGGGACATCCCGTATATTGGGCTAAATTGGTTTATCCCATATGGGACCGCCCTTGTCCCATATTTGACTGCTACTACTCGGGTCGAAGGGACTGTCGGGTCGGAGCGCCGTGTCCGGCCCCGCCTCACCCATCCTGACGTGGTGCAGCCCATGGAGTGCAGCAGCAGCGCCTCGCCCGTGGCCCCGCCGGTCGGCAGCCCGGCCAGCTGTCCGACCTTCGGACCTTCACTTACCGCCGACAGCACCATCGGTGCGTGAGTTGGATGGGGTGCCGGATCATCGGTGCGTGAGTTGGATGGGGTGCCGGACTTTGCGTGCGACGTCGCGCGGCCCGGGCCAAAACTCCTCAGCTGGCCCGCCGGCTGGGCTTTGTGTGCAGTCCAGCACCCGGGTCAACTCATCATTCACCCAGCCACGGCCGAGTCGGTCAACGAATTGCCGTCGGGAATTTGTCCCTTATTTTGACCTTTTGTCCCTTATTTGGGAGTGAATTTTTTTTTCAACCCTACCTAGAACAATTTGCCAGGGGTGGTGGTGGAAGCAGATGCGATAATGGTGTTTAAGATGCTTTTAGATGGGCACGTGGAAGTGCAGGGAATGGAGGGATACGGATTATCTACAGGCAGATGAGATCAGTTTAAGTTGGCATTATGCTCGCCACAAACATTGTGGGCCAAAGAGACCATTCCTGTGCTGTACTGTTCTATGTTCAAGCGTACTCTTGGCAACCATTTCGCTGAACACACATGCTTGGTCCTCCAAGGTCTGCAGGATCTCCTGGTTGCTAACCCTTTAACTCCTCTTCCCATTCCCACACTGACCTTCCTTTCCCGGGCCTTCTCCATTGTCCGAGTGAGGCCCACAATCAAACTGGGTGAACAACACTTCATATTCTGCTTGGGTAGCTTACAACCCAACGGCATGAATATTAAATTCTCCATGTTTGGATGACTACATAGTACTCCCCCTCGCCCTTCTTCCCCCTTATCATGTGCCCCACCGAGACTCACACCTATTCCACCCCTCCCCCCCTTTTCCACCGACATTCCTTCCTCTAGCTTCACAATTTGCAACTTTTCAATCCTTTTGTCTCACAACTTCTCTAAATCATGAGAGGAGTAGATCGGGTAGACACACAGAGTCTCTTGCCCAGAGTAAGGGAATCGAGGACCAGAGCACTTAGGTTTAAGGTGGGGATTTAATAGGAACCTGAGGGATAACCTTTTGATACAAAGGGCGGTGGGTTTATGGAGTGAGATGCCAGAGGTAGTTGAGGCTGGTAATATCGCAATGTTCAAGAAACATTTAAACAGATACATGGATAGGACAGGTTTAGAGGAACATATAGGTCAAACGCAGGCAGGTGGAACTAGATGGGACATATTGGTCGGTGTGGACAAGTTAGGCCAAAGGGCCTGTTTCGATGCTGTATGACTGACTCTATAACCCTCTGTCTTTTTATCGTTGCCCTTTGTCCAACCATCTGCCTATCCAATCTGAAGAAGGGTCTCGACCCGAAACGTCACCCATTCCTTCTCTCCAGAGATGCTGCCTGTGCCGCTGAGTTACTCCAGCTTTCTGTGTCTATCTTCGGTTTAGACCAGTTCCTTCCAACACATCACAGCCTGTTACGTGCCAGGCCTTGTCCTGCCCCTCCACTCTTCAAGCACTCTGTGTCTTCCTCTATTCGATTACTACCTACGTTGAGAAAGGGCAGTGGAAAGCTCACCTTTGTAGTGCTACTCAAGGTCATTTCACGGTGACTGAAGTCTGGTCCATTGCAGATCAGCAACCTTCCTCCAGCCATGCAGGGATGATGGAGTGCGTGAAGCAGATGGAAGACAGTTGCCAAAGGGATGATGAAGGGCGGTCAGTTCATTTTGTGTTCATTGTGACACGATTTAAATTATAAATGTGATTTTGTAATCAGTAATTTTTGCATAGTTTATGTTTGATTTGTGGCCAGATGGGTGGTCAGTGAAAGGGGTGAAGTACAGAACCTAAGGTCTATTGCTTAATGGCTCTTCACTGCGATATCACACCTAATGACATCTTCAAGCATAAGTGGAAGCTGTCTAAGCTCGGCGGTAGAGTTGCTGCCTTATAGCTCCAGAGACCCAGGTTTGATCCTGACCATGGGTACTGTCTTTACGGAGTTCATATGTTGTCCCCGTGACCTGTGTGTGGGTTTTCTTGAGGATCTCCTGTTTTCTCGCACACTCTAAAGACGTACAGGTCCGTAGGTAAACTTGCTTGGTAAAATTGTAAATTGTCCCTAGTGTGTGTAGGATAGTGTAAGTGTGTGGGGATCGCTGGTCAGTGCGGACCCGGTGGGCTGCAGGGCCCGTTTCCGCACTGTATCTCTAAACTAAACTAAACTCTATGTGTCGGAAGGAACTGCAGATGCTGGTTTAAACCGAAGATGGACACAACAAGCTGGAGTAACTCAGCGGGACAGGCAGCATCGCTGGAGAGGAGGAATGGGTGATGTTTCGGGTCGAGACCCTTCTTCAGACCCCTTCTTAAACTAAATGATACCTGCTTTTTTTTGTCCTTCTCTTGATTCCCCTGCTCCCCGACCTCTTGCCCAATAACCATTCCCAAGAGCTGCCTTTCTCAGTGCAGAGAGCAGCATTCCCATCACAAATCCCAGGGCTCAAAGCCCTGTCCCACGGTACGAGTTCATTCCAAGAGCTCTCCCGAGTTAAAAAAAAATCTAACTCGTGGTAAGCACGGAGAATGAACGTAGCGGGTACGTCGGAGCTCGGGGACGTCTCTTGGCGGCTCGTACCGCTAACGGTAGGTACTCGGGAAGACTCGCTAACGGCAGGTAAACACGGGAAGACTCGTGAAGATTTTTCAACATGTTGAAAAATGTCCACGAGAGCCCCGAGTACCGACGAGTGGCCATTACCGTAAATCTCCGAGTTCGAATCAGGGCAAACTCGGGAGAACTCTTGGAATGAACTCGTACCGTGGGACAGGGGTTTCACTGGTCAAGCACAGCCAGGCTGCGCCACTGAGGATCACACGGTGACTAGTTGCTTCAATTTGTCAGCCATCTGCTTGGTCGCATTTTATATTGCGGCTTGGCTCTCAACGTACTTTCCTGGAGGCTGTTGCCAAATGAAGACAAAGGGCTTAAAGAAAATATTGTACAAGAGAATATTCAAGGATTTAACATTGAGAATCAAGCCAAGGCCAGCATAAATGTGGTGTGATTCTGTTCTAACTCCATCTACAAGTTTACAGATAACACCATTGTGGTGGGCTAGATCACGAACAAGGACGGAGACAGAGGGCTTAGTAACATTGTGTCAAGGGAACAACCTCACCCTCAATGTCCGCAGGATGAAGGAGCTAGTGATTGACTTCCAGAAGGATCGTGGAGTACAGATCTCATTCAGCATCGATAGTGCTGAAGTGGAAATAGTTGAGAACTTCAAATTCCATGGGGTAGATATCACCAACAATCTGTCCTCGACCAACCAGTTTGAAATAATGGCCAAAAAAAGCACACCAATGCTTCTACTTCTTCAGAAGTATGAACTCATACCAGCTACATCGCAGAAAGCATGCTATTGGGTTGCATCATAGCTTGCTTTGGGAATAGCTCTGCCCTAGACTGCAAGGTGTTACAGAGTTGTGAATCATAATCATAATAATACTTTATTAGCCAAGTATGTTTTGCAACATACGAGGAATTTCATTTGCCAGACAGTCATACCAATAAAAAGCAACGGAACACACAAAATACATTTTAACATAAACATCCACCACAGTGACTCCTCCACATTCCTCACTGTGATGGAAGGCGAAAAAAAGTTCAATCTCTTCCCTTCTTTGTCCTCCAGCGGTCGGGGGCCTCTAACTTTCCGTTGACGGGACGATCTTACTCCCGTAGCCAGCGGTGGGCCACCTCGTCGGGGTGATCAAGCTCCTGCATGGGGGGGGGGGGTGGGGGAATCTCAGCTCCCCCGCGCCGGGCGACCTACCCCGGTTCGAACGTCGTGCGGCTTTTGGAGCCTCACGACGCCGGCTTCAATCCGAGACTGCGAGCTCCTCGATGTTAAAGTCCGCAGGCTGCACAGTCCATCACACAGATCAGACTCCCACCATTGACACCATCTACACTTCACTCTGTCTTGGAAAAGCAGCCAACAAAATCAAGGATCTTTTTCACCTCAGTCATCTCCTCTTCTCCCCTCTCTCATCGGGCAGAACATACAAAAGCTTGAAAGCACCCGTATCACAATCCTCAGGAAAAGCTTCTGCCCTTCTATGATCAGTCTTCTGAATGTTCCTCCCTCAAGCTTGGATGTAGTCTTGATCTTCCAATCTACATTGCGAGCATTGGACATTTTCTATGCAACTGGAACACTATAACTGCACTGCTATTTTTCTGCTTGCTCTGTTGTGCTTATGTATAGCTTGATTGTGTTCATGCATAGTATTAACTGATTTAATTAGATAGCTTTGGACCCAAACCAAAGCTTTGTGTAGGAAGGAACTGCAGATGCAGGTTTAAACCAAAGAAAGACACAAAAAGCTAGAGTGCCTCAGTGGGTCAGACAGCACTTCTGGAGAGAAGGAATAGGTTAACCAGGGAGTTGCGGAGGGAACGGTCTCTGCGGAAAGCAGAAAGGGGTGGAGATGGGAAGATTTGACTCGTGGTGGGATCCCGTTGGAGGTGGCGAAAACGTCAGAGGATTACATGTTGTATGCGATGGCTGATGGGGTGAAAGGTAAGGACTAGGGGACTCTGTCCCTGTTGCGATTGGGGTGAGGGGGAGCTAGGGCGGAGCTGTGGGATACTGAGGAGACCCCTATGAGGGCCTCATCTATAATGTAAGAGGGGAACGGGCATTCCCTAAAGAACGAAGACATCTCAGATGCCCTGGTATGGA